>JACXGI010014525.1:0-18901 GCA_016801175.1 Esox masquinongy | reverse complement strand
GACTTGGTGTTTGTTTTTGCAAACTTCAGCCGGGCTTGGATGTTTTTCTTTGTAAGAAAGGCTTCAGTCTTGCCACCCTACCCCATAGCCCATTCATATGAAGAATACAGGAGATTGTTGTCACATGTCGCACACAGCCAGTACTTGCCAGAAATTCCTGCAGTTCCTTTAATGTTGCTGTAGGCCTCTTGGAAGCCTCGCTGACCAGTTTTCTTCTCGTCTTTTCATCAATTTTGGAGGGACGTCCAGTTCTTGGTAATGTCTCTGTTGTGCCATATTTTCTCCACTTGATGATGACTGTCTTCACTGTGTTCCATGGTATATCTAATGCTTTGAAAATTCTTTTGTACCCTTCTCTTGACTGATATCTTTCAACAATGAGATCCCTCCGATGCTTTGGAAGCTCTCTGCGGACCATGGCTTTTGATCTGAGATGCAACTAAGAAAATGTCAGGAAAATCCTACTAGAACAGCTGAACTTTATTTGTGATTAATCAGAGTCACTTTAAATGATGGCAGGTGTGTAATGACTTCTATTTAACATGCGTTTGAATGTGATTGGTTAATTCTGAACACAGCCACATCCCCAGTTATAAGAGGGTGTGTACACTTATGCAACCAGGTTATTGTGAGTTTTTTTTTTCCCCCTCAAAGATTTCAGTTAGTTTTTTAATTGAATTGTTCACGTTATAGGTCACATTAAAGGTGGAAAAAGTTCTGACATGATTTCTTTGTCTCATTCTTTTACATCACAAAAACCAGGCATTTTAACAGGGGTGTGTAGACTTTTTATATCCACTGTATATAAATGTCTATTGCAGGGATCTCCAACTTTTCAGGAATCAGAGCTACTTTAAAGTGTGTGTGTGTGTGTGTGTGTGTGTGTGTGTGCGCGCACAGTTGTGCTCATAAGTTTACATACCCTGGCTGAAATTGTGAAATTTTGGCATTGATTTTGAAAATATGACTGATGCAAAAAACTGTCTTTTATTAAAAGATAGTGATCATATGAAGCCATTTATGATCACATAGTTGTTTGGCTCCTTTTTAAATCATAATGATAACAGAAATTGCCCAAATCAATAGTTTACATACCCCTGAATGTTTGGCCTTGATACAGACACACAAGGTGACACACACAGGTGAAAATGGCAATTAAAGGTGAATTTCCCACACCTGTGGTTTTTTAAATTGCAATTAGTGTCTGTATATAAATAGTCAATGAGTTTGTTAGCTCTCACGTGGATGCACTGAACAGGCTAGATACAGAGCCATGGGGGGAAGAAAAGAACTGTCAAAAGACCTGCGTAACAAAGTAATGGAACTTTATAAAGATGGAAGAGGATATAACAAGATATCCAAAGCCTTACAAATGCCAGTCATTACTGTTCAATCACATATAAAGAAGTGGAAAATTCGGGGATCTCTTGATACCAAGCAAAGGTCAGGTAGACCGAGAAAGATTTCAGCCAAACCTGCCAGAAGAATTGTTCGGGATACAAGGAAAACCCCACAGGTAACCTCAGGAGAAATACAGGCTGCTCTGGAAAAAGACGTTGTGTGGTTGTTTCAAGGAGAACAATACGACGGCACTTGAACAAAAATAAGCTGCATGGTCGAGTTGCCAGAAAGAAGCCTTTTACTGTGTCAATGCCACAAAAAAGCCTGGTTACAATATGCCCGACAACACCTTGACACGCCTCACAGCTTCTGGCACATTGTAATTTGGAGTGAAGACACCAAAATAGAGCTTTATGGTCACAACCATAAGCGCTATGTTTGGAGAGGGGTCAACAAGTCCTATAATTAACAGAATACCATCCCCACTGTGAAGCATGGTGGTGGCTCACTGATGTTTTGGGGGTGAGTGAGCTCTAAAGGCATGGGGAATCTTGTGAAAATTGATGGCAAGATGAATGCAGCATGTTATCAGAAAATACTGGCAGACAATTTGCATTTTTCTGCATGAAAGCTGCGCATGGGACGCTCTTGGACTTTCCAGCACGACAATGACCCTGAGCAAAAAGCCAAGTTGACCCTCCAGTGGTTACAGCAGAAAAAAGTGAAGGTTCTGGAGTGGCCATCAGTCTCCTGACCTTAATATCATTGAGCCACTCTATGGAGATCTCAAACGTGCGGTTCATTCAAGACGACCAAAGACTTTGCATGACCTGGAGGCATTTTGCCAAGACGAATGGGCAGCTAATACCACCTGCAAGAATTCAGGGCCTCATAGACAACTATTACAAAAGACTGCACGCTGTCATTGATGCTAAAGGGTGTAATACACAGTAAAGAACTAAGGGAATGCAGACTTTTGAACAGCGGTCAGTTCATTTTTTTCTTTGTTGCCATGTTTTGTTTTATGATTGTGCCATTCTGTTATGACCTACAGTTGAATGTGAATCCCATAAGAAATAAAAGACGTGTTTTGCCTGCTCACTCATGTTTTCTTTACAAATGGTACATATATTACTAACTCTCCAAGGATATGCAAACTTTTGAGCGCAACTGTATTTTATATATCTATAGCAAGCTACTTCTTTATTTCCTTTAAATTAGGCACATTGTCTTCCCTGCATCTTTTCCCTAGATCCTTATTGTACCAGAGAAAGTACCGCACTATGTTTCTGTCAATAATAAATGTCAAATAAGGGTTAACTAAAAGAGCAACAAAGATGTTAGAGTAGTCTGTTCTTTATAAGCAAGGCAGATACTGCAAAGACCACTCAAACTCTGGACCTCGAAACCAGTTCCACCTTGTTTTTTCATTGCAACCTTCTAATCAGGAACTTATTTAGACCTGAGACACCAGGTGAGTTCAGTTAATGTTAATAAAACAAGCAAGCTCCAGACATCGTAGTATAAAGAGTTGACTACCCCTGGCATCAGAAAATATTCCACTGGTTCAAAAGCTTTGGTAAGTTGCAGCTCTTTTGGTCACAGCCTGAAGTAACCAAAGAAGTCAGAGCCTCTACTGTATTACTAGAGAATTGTGGCATATAAATAATTGTAAGAGTAGAAACATTTGCACAACTGTATGATTAGGGAAATTACCATATTCAAGAAAATTTGGGAAAATCTGCTTTGAAAAGTATTTTTTTCTGTGACTGTATTATGCTTGGTGCATTGACGGATGAAAACATTTCACTCTACGGCTCTTGCAACTTGAATGCGCCTTGACAGGAATATTTACCTGGCATTGACCGCACATGCTGAATAGGTAAATAAGAAAATAACACTACTATGGGGTTGTCTTGAGCATTGGAAATTCAGATCCTAAGAAAGAAGGTATAGACTTTCAATGACTTGGCCAGCAGCTACTAAACACCATTTGATGACACATTATGGACTTAGATACCTTCCATCTTACCACTGGACCATTAGCAATAATTATGCTTGTCAGTTCAGTGAAAAAAAATATTGGATAACATTTTTTGGGGAAAATATTTAATAGAGTAGACAAGCTGCTGTATTCAGCTATGCCGTCTGATCAGAGATTTTATTACAGACCTGTAATTATCTAAAAGGAGCAACCTGTCCAGAAGCCACTTGATGGATATCCGTCAGTGACAGTGCACTCTGACCCTTGAGTGCACAATTAATTCCCTGGTTACAGACATGTCACTGGTCAACAAGACCACATTCCAGCTCTGAGGAAGACTGAGTAATGCACGTGACAATCTGGCAGCCTCATCAGGTCTTCAAACCAGAACAAGTTGAATGGTGTTAACTCTTAACCCCACCCCCACCACCCTTCTCACCTTTCTCTGGTAAATGGCAATCCAGTCGGTGGTGGCAAACCACCTGTGGCCCTTGATGTCATTAACTCCATTCCGTAGGTTGCCAAAGCGCTTGGTCAGGTCCACCTGCAGCAGGTTCCTCAGCAGGTCCTTTAGGTCAGAGCTGAAGTGGGAGGGGAAGCGCACCTGGAGACAGAGACACACAGTTGTGTTCAGCGATTACAAAACAGAGGATACGCTGCAGTTTGGTTTTTATTACTTTTCCCCTAATAAACTTTCCTAATAAACCATTCTGGAGGCTATATACACTATTGTTCAAAAGTTTGGGGTCACTTAGAAATGTCCTTGTTTTCCATGAAAACATACATGAAATGAGTTTGAAGAGGAAATATAGCAAAAATAAATGGGAAATAGTAATTGACAAGGTTAAAAATAATGATTTTTAATTTAGAGTCCTTCAAACCTTGCTTTTGTCAAACAATCCTCCATTTGCAGCAATTACAGCCTTGCATACCTTTGGCGTTCTAGTTGTCTATGTTGAGGTAATCTGAGGAGATTTCACCCCATGCTTCCTGAAGCACGTACCACAAGTTGGATTGGCTTGATGGGTACTTCTTACACACCATACAGTCAAGCTGCTCCCACAACAGCTTTAAAATGGTTGAGGCCCGGTGACTGTGTTGGCCACTCCATTAAAGACAGAATACCAGCTGACTACTTCTTCCCTAAATATTTCTGGCATAGTTTGGAGCTGTGCTTTGGGTCATTGTCTTGTTGTAGGAGGAAATTGTCTCCAATCAATGTGCCGTCCGCAGGTTCTGGCATGGTGTTGCAAAATGGAGTAATAGCCTGCCTTCTTCAAGATCCCTTTTACTCTGTACAAATCTCCCACTTCACAATCACCAAAGCACCCAGAGAGCATCACATTGCCTCCCCCATGCTTGACAGATGGCATCAAGCACTCCTCCAGCATCTTTTTATTTGGTCTGCATCTCACAAATGTTCTTCTTTGTGATCCGAACACCTCAAACTTAGATTCGTCTGTCCACAACACTTTTTTCCCCAATCGTCCTGTCCAGTGTCTGTGTTCTTCTGCCCATCTTAATCTTTTTTTTTTGGCCAGTTCTGTCTATACAGACAGAAGGTTAGTAATTAATCAACAAACATTGGGACACCTGTAGGAATAGTTAGCTTCAACTTTGCAGTGGAAGTAAAGGCTTAATTTACTTCCATTGCAGCTATAAGTTGTTAACCCATTACTTGTTCCCTGAAAAAGGTCTTTATAACTCTGAAAGGTACATAATGTTTTCTGGTAACCAAAAATTTTTATTAAAAAACCTCTGGCAGTTTACTGCTTACCTTTGCACCATTTCAGGTTATAACACTGGACATGAACTGCATAAATTTCAATAAAAACTGAAAAAATGGGAGCGTTATAAATTTGACCGGTACTGTAATACATACAGTTTCTGCAATTACAATGTAAAGGAAAAAATAAATCCCAGCATCCTTGTACTGCTGGACCTCAGTGCAGCCTTTGAAATAATCAACCATGAGATTGGGCATGTCGAGCGACTACTTGGCCTGTCAGACACTGTGTTCTGGATTGGTTCAGGTTTTACTGATCTCTTCCAATGTAGACATTTAATGTTAAGGACAATTTTTAAAAGGTTGGGCCAAAAAGGGCCCCGAAAAATTATACACAATTTTGTGATGTCATTCATGTGCCAATTTGTGCAATGTCAGGAAAACCTCTTGCTTTTAACCTTGGAATTTCATGGCTAACTGAGGTACGATAGTGATTCTATTTATAGACTATGCACATACAAACAACATATTATACTGTACATCCAGCCTGAAATGGGAGGTTTAGAACTTGTTTTTTTTATTGAAAAGCCCCAGACTGAATCTTTAACATTCAAACTTCATTTACTTTTTAGAATGTTACTTGTCATAGTCACTTCCTAAATATATATTTTTTTAAAAGCAACATGAACAAGGCATTCAACCAATCCTAAATCTCATCTAGACCAATTACTGAAAAATATACAAATGCCCCAAACAAAAAAAAATGACAGACTCAATAGTTAATAAAATGGAAAGAGGTCTGAGGCATTGCTCTGCTTTCATGACATTTCAGTCAAACACAGGTCCTACAGGAACAAGTTGTTGCACCTGGACCACTGCCCAGTTATAGGGTTTGGTAGAAAAAGAAAAAGCGCACTTTTAGAACATCAGCAGATTTTGCCCTTGGGTTATTATAGAGGTAAAATGTCAATTGCATGCACATTAGTCTCTCTTTGCTCAAAGTTGAGAAAACCACACCATTATTGGCCTTTGCGGATATGCTGAAGAACACAGTAAGACTAGATGAGGAATGTAAAGTATACAGTATCTCACAGAAGATTATAACTTTTCATGTGACAACACTGAAGAAATGACACTTTGCTACAATGTAAAGTAGTGAGTGTACAGCTTGTATAATAGTGTAAATTTGCTGTCCCCTCAAAATAACACAACACACAGCCATTAACGTCTAAACCGCTGGCAACAAAAGTGAGTACACCCCTAAGTGAAAATGTCCAAATCGGGCTCCAATTAGCCATTTTCCCTCCCCGGTGTCATGTGACTCGTTAGTGTTACAAGGTCTCAGGTGTGAATGGGGAGCAGGTGTGTTAAATATGGGGTTATCGCCCTCACACTCCCTCATACTGGTCACTGGAAGTTCAACATGGCACCTCATGGCAATGAACTCTCTGAGGATCTGAAAAAAGGAATTGTTGCTCTACATAAAGATGGCCTAGGCTATAAGAAGATTGCCAAGACCCCGAAACCGAGCTGCAGCATGGTGGCCAAAACCATACAGCGGTTTAACAGGACAGGTTCCACTCAGAACACGCCTTGCCATGATGGAACAAAGAAGTTGAGTGCACGTGCTCAGCGTCATATCCAGAGGTTGTCTTTGGGAAATAGACGTATAAGTGCTGCCAGCATTGCTGCAGAGGTTGAAGGGGTGGGGGGTCAGCCTGTCAGTGCTCAGACAATACGCCACACACTGCATCAAATTGGTCTGCATGGCTGTCGTCCCAGAAAGAAGCCTCTCCTAAAGATGATGCACAAGAAAGCCCGCAAACAGTTTGCTGAAGACAAGCAGACTAAGGACATGGATTACTGGAACCATGTCCTGTGGTCTGATGAGACCATGATAAACTTATTTGGTTCAGATGGTGTCAAGCGTGTGTGGCGGCAACCAGGTGGAGTACAAAGACAAGTGTGTCTTGCCTACAGTCAAGCATGGTGGTGGGAGTGTCATGGTCTGGAGGTGCATGAGTGCTGCCGGCACTGGGGAGCTACAGTTCATTGAGGGAACCATGAATGCCAACATGTACTGTGACATACTGAAGCAGAGCATGATCCCCTCCCTTCGGAGACTGGGCCGCAGGGTAGTATTCCAACATGATAACAACCCCAAACACACCTCCAAGACGACCACTGCCTTGCTAAAGAAGCTGAGGGTAAAGGTGATAGACTGGTCAAGCATGTCTCCAGACCTAAACCCTATCGAGCATCTGTGGGTCATCCTCAAAAGGAGCGCAAGGTCTCTAACATCCACCAGCTCCGTGATGTCATGGAGGAGGATTCCAGTGGCAACCTGTGACGCTCTGGTGAACTCCATGCCCAAGAGGGTTAAGGCAGTGCTGGACAATAATGGTGGCCACACAAAATATTGACACTTTGGGCCCAATTTGGACATTTTGACTTAGGGGTGTACTCACTTTTGTTGCCAGCGGTTTAGACATTAATGGCTGTGTGTTGTGTTATTTTGAGGGGACAACAAATTTACACTGCTATACAAGCTGTACACTCACTACTTCACATTGTAGCAAAGTGTCATTTCTTCAGTGTTGTCACATGAAAAGATATAATCAAATATTTACAAAAATGTGAGGGGTGTACTCACTTCTGTGAGATACTGTATATGTTTGAGTATTGTATTTCTATTGTGAACTTGTGTGATGTGATTATTACAACTATGATACATATGCGATGTTTGGTTGTCTTACCCTGGTTGTGTTGTTAAGAATATAACCAAAAGGCATTTTTAAAAAAAAATATTTTGGATAGCTTGCTAGCAACTTCTGTAGGTTACAAATTGTGTTTCCTGGCATCTAAAATCTCAAAACTGTCTCAAAACTGTGCAGATAGTGACTTCCCCACACTTAGAAAACCATTCTTTTGTTTCTCTGGCATAAAATGTGTTTGTCGTGAAGGAAAAAAAAAACTATTTCCTTGAATAAGAGGCAGTTTTTTATATCCCTCTTGATCCTGACAAATTACCCAGACCATGCTAATTACAAGCATACCGATAACATGATGCTGCCACCATAATCCTGGAAGACAGAGGGTTTTACTCAGTGTTGTGTGATATTAGACAGTCTCACATAGCAATATCTCCAAAACAACACAGTTGTCAAGCCTCCCTTGGAGGTGCAGAGAATTATGCATTTGCCAAAACGTTTTGAATGGAGCACTTTGCATCCACCAGGGCAAGATTTTAATTGGATGTTACATTTGAAAAATCCTTCCCCACATGCCCACTGGTGCTACTTATGCTACCAATTCCAAAACAAGATAAAAGACATGGTAAGCCTCATGACATTTCCTTTTCTTCACCGCTTCGGACCTACTGTCAGCACACAGGTTGGTGATTGACATTAAGATGTATCCAATGCCAACAATAAAATATTGACATTTAGTTCAACGGTAAATGATGAGGGACCCTAAAGTACCCTCCAGGATCGTTTGCTTTATAAGAGCGTAGAGCGTAGTAATACTGAATTCTGGTATGGAAATGTGCGCACGCGTGTGCGCGTGCGTATGCATGCATGAACACAGAACAAAAAGAAAATACAACAATTTCAAATATTTGTCTGAGTTACAGTTATGAAAATCAGTCAATGGAACGTAAAGTCTTTATGCCCTAATCTATGGACTGCACATGACAATGGGATGCACAGCACATATGCAACTGTTGGTAACAGATACTACCAACTTTTGAAAAAAATTATAAATTGGGGTGTTGGTCAAAAAATGAAGATGAGCTTCCCTTAGATACTTTTTAATAGTTTGTGAGGAAAAACTATTTGTTTTTCCAAATCCAGTTTCATCAGTTGTCTGGGTGGCTGGTGCAAGACAATCCTTTTTCCACCAACTGCATGTTTAACAAGCACATTAGCTCTATTCACATTAGATCTTAAAGCTTTTTTCAATAAAACAATTCATATTTCAATTAAGGAAATAAGTAGACATGGAGGCTTTAATTCAAGAGAACTTATTTGCGCCAGAGACAGAGGCTTGTTCTTAAAGCCTTATGGATGAACATTAATGCCAAAATGTATGACAAAAAGAGGTACTACTGACACCAATAATAAATATTACAGTTCTACAAAGAGTTCAGACTATATGGGACGAGCAGAAACAGCAGGCGCCAAAAGTGGAGGTCCATTTCATCCTTTTAATACAAATACACTTTAGCCAATACAACCAAAGACCTTTTCCTTGTTGTGTTGCTGAACTTTGACTGTCCACTGGTGATGACCTGGTCAATGAGTCCCTTGTTGCCGTTGTCCAATCAAAATGTCATCAGACTGGCGCTAGACTATCACAGGATCTCTGTGGCAAATTAGGAGGTATCGGGCAAATGGAATTAAAATGACCAAACTACTAAAATGACCAAACTACTACCAAACTAAGTTAAAATGAGAAAGATGGGCCAAAGCACCAAGCAGGTAGGTTTGCTAGCAAGTAATAAAAAACAGATTTGGTAGGGGAAACGTGACAAGTTGTGTATTGTCTATTAGCCTAGCATTGGATAGCTTCGCTTAGTTTGATGCAGTCAAACAGCTACAATGTAACCAGAAGAGATAAGAAACAAGTAATACTTTTGTTTACAAGGCTACCGTGAGTCGACTTGGTTGCCCTCTCATGTGCCCATATCCTCTCACAAAGAATGATCCAATTTCCCTGCTGCTTTACTTCTCAGTTAAGTAGCTGCTAAAACATTGTTTTTCTCCCATAACTAAAGTTACAGCACTGTTTGATGTCTGTTAGTGGTAGTTCTGTGATAAACATGCTGTGAATTTTCATTTGTCAAGTTAAAAAAAAATAATAATTGGTTCTTGATTAGGAATTTTTTCAAAACATTAAAGGAGAACCCTTCCCCCACCTTGTGGAAAGTAGCCAAATTACAAAATCAAGTTTTCACTCAAACAAAGTTTCACATTTGGTTGGCCAACTTACGAAAGCTGTAAAAACAATATTTAACATAAATAATATACATAAAAAGCTATTTAGACTATATAGACACTAATGGAGACGGAGCGGCCTTGATATACTTTAAGATGATTTATCATTGAGGAAAGTTAAGGTTGTATTCAATGCAGGTTCTATATACAATATTACAGGATCACACTGAATGATCTTTCTTGTACAGGACCACAGGTAAGCTTCTAAGAACTTCTAAGAATCATATTTCAAAACATCCATGGTGACTAAATGCTGTTGCTAGCTAAAATGGATGATTACTCAACTAGAGATGCAATTGAGAACAAATAATTCATCCGCTGGCTGGCTAGCTACAACGGCTAACTGGGCTACAGTACATTTTAGGTCATGTTATAGCAAACATGACCTAAAATGGATAGCTCCACTTACAGTAAAGTTGTAAGTGGAGCTATGGATAGCTCCACTTACAGTAAAGTTGCATTAATACAAGCAAGTCCTGTTACGACAATTTCATGACACTGTATTGTAACTAAAACACTGTAAAAAGACAGCTGATCTTGTTAGCTAGATAGCAAAACAACTTACTTCTTGAGTAATTTGCCCTCCAGTCCTGGTCCATCTGGTCTAATCTACTGGGTTGCCACATGCAAGTTGATCTCATATCTGGCAAGTCTGTTTCTGTCTCAACTTCCCCAATTCCAATTATTCCAATTCAAACAAATACGGCTGTATGAATGCATACAAAATAAGACGTTTTGTCATCCTTGCCCTTGATTTGAAAGGCATTTCTATGAGGGCAGAAATCATTTGAAAGGAAAATAAGGCTCCCACGTGACCAGTTTTTTCAAAGCCAGAGAAAATTATTTTACCTAGATATCCATCGTTCAGACAAATGTAATGGCTCTACTGCACAAGGGAACCACATTTACTTTTTGGCTGAAATTCACCAGAGCAAAAACTACAAAATAATGCTCAAGTGAAATTTGAAACACCTTCTCAGTCAATGTTACTGACAGCACTGTGCGAGTAATCTGGCTGAGGTGCCACACACTCACCTTCCCTGATACAATCTTCTCATAGATCTGAATGGGCTGGTCTGCAAAGAAGGGAGGATAACCAGCAGCCATCTCATAAATCAGCACACCCAGGGCCCACCAATCCACTGCCTTATTGTAACCCTGACAGAAAGGGGGGGGGGGTAAGAGATAAAGGGGCAGAGAAAAAGACAGAGACAGAATATTCTAATTTATCCACAGGCATAACTAAACACAAAGAATGTGTCACAGTTGTATTCATGGTCTGAAGTCATGGGTTGCTCGAGTGACACGCCACAGCCTTTGTTGTGCTAAAGATGGCGTTATGGTTAAGACGTGTGACGAGAGGGGTCTGGTAGTGACCACTCACTTTGCTAAGGATGATTTCGGGGGCCAGGTACTCCGGAGTGCCACACAGCGTCCAGGTCCGGCCCTTCACTCGCTTCGCAAAGCCAAAATCTGTTACCTGAGAGGAACAGAGATACACTGACGTCTGACAGTCCAATGTCATCTAAAGAGCATTTAGCAAATCAACGCATGCAGAATATGTTCAGAACGCCCAGGCAGTTTGCCCATTAGTCGAATAGTTATCCAGCCTCTAATACAGGACTGACTCACCTGTATGTATCCCTGGTTGTCGATGAGCAGGTTCTCAGGCTTCAGGTCTCGGTAGATGAGGTCAAGTGAGTGAAGGTATTCAAAGGTCAGTACAATCTGGGCGGCATAGAAACGGGCATGGGGCTCACTGGGGAGAAAGAGGGGACAGAACGTCCATGACAGAAATCCGTTGCAGTGACAGAAACCTTTAACCCCTGTGGACACCACGATATACATGTATTTACTAGAAGTCCGTTGTGGAGTGATGGTGGAAACTTGGGCAGGTAGTTGTATTTCCAACAGTGAGGCAGAAGGACACTGGCTGTGTTTTAGAGGTTATTATGTAGTGTAATAAGGAAATGTCCGTTGAGGAGCAGTGGAAGTGTTTTTGACAAAGAAGAGCGTCTGGCCTCACCAAGGCTCCAACAGACCCTTGGTGATGTTAATCAGGGGTCCTGCATAACATTTGCTTCTCTAAAGATCTGGACCACCAGATCTTCCTGAGCTCAACAGGAGAGGTGTGAAGCAAATTGAATTGTTACTTAAATGGATGATATTGTGGACATTTTTCTGTAGTGTTTGGATTTACCCTGTTCCCCATAAAAGGGCTGAATAGTCTGATATGCTTTATTGCATTGTATAGGTAATGCATCAAACTTTACAAGAACATTGTAGAAAGGTTTGTCCTTGTTCTAACAACATTGTAGAACAACAACTGGCGGCAACGCCCCGTCCATTCAATCATTTTGCATTGATTAAGTGGGACAGTGCCTGTCCTTTGTGTTCATTGTGTTTGCCAAGGAAAGGTAAGGCTAATTACTATTTGGGGGAGTGTTTTAGATACAATTAGGTCCAGAAAAAATTGGACACTGACAAGTTGTTATTTTGGCTGTTTACCAAAATATATTCAAGCTACAGTTAAATAATGAATATGGGCTTAAAGTGCAGTCTCTCAGCTTTAATTTGAGGGTATTCAGATCCAAATTGGAGGAAGGGTTTAGGAATTACAGCTCTTTAATATGTAGCCCCCTCTTTTTCAAGGACCCAAAAGTAATTGGACAATTGACTCAAAAGCTGTTTCATGGACAGGTGTAGGCTATCCCTTTGTCATTTCTTCATCAATTAAGCAGGTAAAAGGGCTGGAGTTGATTTCTGGTGTGGCATTAGCATTTGGAAGCTGTTGCTGTAAACCCACAACATGTGGTCAAAGGAGCTCTCAATGCAAATGAAACAGGCGACAAAAAATCAAAAATTCATCAGAGAGATGAATATTAGGAGTGGCCAAATCAACAGTTTGGTACATTCTGAGAAAAACAGAATGCACTGGTGAGCTCTGCAACACAAAAAGGCCTGGACGTCCAGCGAAGACAAGAGTGGTAGATGATCTTAGGATCCTAAGAAAAACCCTTTCACAACATCCAGCCAAGTGAAGAACATTCTCCAGGAGGTAGGCATATCATTATCCAAGCCTACCATAAAGAAGACTTCACAAGAGCAAATACAGAGGGTTCAGTACAAGGTGCAAACCATTCATAAGCCTGAAGAATAGAAAGGCCAGATTAGACCGCCAAAAAACAGCACAGTTCTGGAACTGCATTCTTTGAACAGATGAAACTAAGATCAACCTGTACCAGAACGATGGGAAGAAAAAAAACTATGCAGAAGGCTTGGTGCGGCTCATGATCCGATGCATACTACACCATCTGTAAAACATGGTAGAGGCAGTGTGATGGCTTGGGCATGCATGGCTTCCAATGGCACTGGGTCACTAGTGTTTATTGATGATGTGACAGAAGACAGAAGCAACCGGATGAATTCTGAAGTGTATAGGGATATATAGTCTGCTCAGATTAAGCCAAATTCAGCAAAGTTGATTGGACGGCACTTCCCTTTACAGATGGACAATGACCCAAACATACTGCGAAAGCAACCCAGGAGTTTTTTAAGGCAAATAGTGGAATATTATGCAATGGCCTAGTCAATCACCTGATCTCAACCCGATCAAGCATGCATTTCACTTGCTGAAGACAAAATTTCACTTGCAGAAAGACCCACGAACAAACAACTGAAGGCAGCTGCAGTACAGGCCTGGCAAAGCATCACAAAGGAGGAAACCCAGCATTTGGTGATGTCCAAAAGCATTCCAGACTTCAAGCAGTCATTGCCTGCAAAGGATTCTCGACCAAGTATTGAAAATGAACATTTTATTTATGATTGTGTTAATTTGTCCAATTACATTTGAGACACTAAAATAAGGGGACTGTGTATGGTTGCAATTCCTAAACATTTCATACAATATTTTTGTTCAACCCCTTGAATTAAAGCTGAAAGTCTGCACTTTTTGCATCTCTGTTGTTTCATTTCAAATCCATTGTGGTGGCGTACAAAGCCAAAATTATGAAAATTGTCAGTGTCCAAATATTTCCAGACCTAACTGTATGTCTGATTTTAGGATAAATAGCCATGTCTCCAAAAAGCTATTTGAGTTTGTCATTGTTAAAGAGACCTCCCGTCATTTTAATGTTATGCCTGTGACGAAAGGAGTAGCTAACCTTTACAAAGGACTTCCTACATATGGTAATTTATGATAACTTTTATTTCCTAACAATGTGGAGTCAGATTATATATTTATTTACCACTAAGGTTACGTTCCCTTGCACTCATTCCCTAGCTGACCCCCGGTAACCTTCTAAATGGTAAACCATTTCAAACCACTCTCTCTCACTCCTCCCTACAATTACACTCACCTGAACCTGCCAATTCTCCTTAAATGTGAGAACATCTCTCCACCAGGGACATATTCCATCACCATGTACAGGTTGGTGTTGTCCTACAGAAACAGAGCGACAAGAGTGAGATTAACATTTCTCTCTATTTATTTTCCCTTGCAAATTGTTACAAGAGCATACATAGCCAATAAAACAAATGCCTCAAATTTTTTGGAAACTTCTACATATTGTTTACTGATAAGTTCAGAATTTTGACTTTATCTTCCATTTTTGTTTGCAAATTAAACAAACGTTTTCCATGCCAACAAAGCCCTTTAAATGTAAATTGAATTGAAAGAAAAAGTAGTGAGTTCCTCACCTTCTTGCCCCCTTCACACACAAAGAAATAGAAACTATGTGCAAGCACGTATAAGTACCTTGAAAGAGTGCTCCAACCTCACCAGGAAGGGAAAGCTGACGGCCTGCAAGATGCGTTTCTCATTCAGTGTGTGTTCTATCTGCTTCAGCTTCACCACCTGAAGGGACAGAAAAAAGGACCAAAATGTTAAGCTACAGACGACTGAATGTCTCATTAATGGGCCGAGAGACCACTGGATAAATGTATGATGAAAAAAAATACTAATAGAGAACTATGCCGCATATAGTCAAATACAGTGCCTTTGGAAAGTTCAAACGCTTCACTTTCTCCACATTATCCATTCCCAGATCTATGTGTCAACACAATTCTGTCTCACAGGTTTATAGCAAGTTCCTTGCTCTGACAATCACTGTAAAGTGTAGGACCTTATATAGACGTGTGTGTGCTTTTCTAAATCATGTCTAATCAACTGATTTGCCACAGGTAGACTCCAATCTAGACCTGCAGCCCTCTTCAGGATGATCACAGGGCACAGGATGCATCGGAGCTAAATCTGTTATAGCAAAGAGTCTGAATACTTATGTACACAAGATACATCGGGTTTTTCCCATTTCGAATAAATTGGCATACATTAATAAAAACATTTTTCCTTTGTCTTCATGACATTATGAGCCATTTGCACGCACACTTATCTCTAGCAATTATAAATATGGTCTATCAAACAAAATGTGGAGAAAACAGAGGGTCTGAGTACGTACTGAAGGCACTATATATATATTCAAACTTACTAAGAGAAAAAGATGTTTAACAATCAATAAATATAAGGGTGGGGGGTTCAGATGTGATCTTAGACTATTTTCTTATACACAGAATTTTCCAGATCCTTGATATCCTGTCTGCTCTTCTAGTTATTAAGTCTACACACCCTTCCTGAAAATGCATCTTTTGTTTATGTAAAACGGAGCTACTCTCTGAGATAAAATCACCCAGCAGCAGCGACAGTTGAAAAATTTTCAACTTTATGAAAATTTCCAGCAAGCGGGGTGTGATGGAGTTCAGCAGCTTCCAGTGGCAGGGTAGATATTCTCTGCAACTCTTGAAGTCCCTTCTCTTTTCTACTCGCTAGATTAAAATTTGCTCGCTAGCTCAAAAAAATGGACGAGAAACTTATTATTGCGGTGTCCGGTTTCCCCATTATTTATGATGCGTCTCTAGCTTCATACAGAGATAGGAACTGTGCACACAAGAGAGGGCTTAGCGACAGCTCCCTAGAGATTGGATCGATTCGCGAGTTGAGGGAGCAGGCAGTGTGCACGTAGGGTAAGTAGTTTGTGCTAATCTTAAATCTACATCAGTGTACTTAGTTATTTATGCATTAATGTACTTTACCAGTCAGCTAAGTTACTAAGAGCTAGCTAGTTCAACGTAGTGCTGTTAGCAGCTACAAAAATAAAATATCCCTTTTTGTTGCATAAAATATACAATAGGCCAATACTTGCATTATTTATTTTTGAAAGGATGTGTCAAGTCACAAACTGAATTTTAATCAGATGCACAACTGACACCCCATGCCACATTACTGTACCTTCTGTTTGTCAAGAATCTTCATGGCAAAATGCTGCCCCGACTCTTTGTGCTTGACCAGCATGACTCGACCAAAAGAGCCTGTGCCCAGTGTCTTCAGACGGTCAAAGCCGTCCAGGGCTGCCGTGTTCTGGAGGAAAGGAGCGCAGGGTCAGTTAGAATGGCTAGAGGTCTTAGGAGGGGGCTGTGCTATGGGCCACAAATTTGGTACAACTGGACTTAACTGTTAAACCGCTCCCTTTAAAAAAAACAACTCAACAAACAAAAAAGTAATATTCAAGACAGATGCTATGACATTTAAAAATGCAGACATCTGTTGTTAGTTCAGTCTTTACTGTGCCCCACGAAATAAGTAAGGACGCCATTCTATGTAAACCAAGGTAATTTCTTTGTGGATGCCTCAATGCATTGCAGAAAGGGAAAGTTCCAACATGGGTGATTAACACCAGCAGAGGGCACATTCCCTCTCTCAGCCAGGTATGTGTTACTGACACTGGGCTGTCTGAGCATGTGCAGAGGGCACACATTCCTTCTCTCAGCCGGGTATGTGTGACTGACACTGGGCTGTCTGAGCATGTGCAGCAGGCCTGCCATTAATTCTCACACACTTTCCCAACACACCTGTGCTGGATTCTCCCATTTCTTCAGGAAATCTTCTTTGGCTTTGGCGAGAAACTCCTTCACTGTAAGAGAACACAAGAGATGGTTTAGCAACTAGCATTTTAATTACACTGATTCGATGAAACACATGCGAGAGTGGATCATGTTTTCTGAGTTTTTAGCAGTGTCATCTTTATGACCAGCAATACAGTATAAATTGTTTTCTGTAAGACATTTTACAGAATGTGTCAGGTGGAATGGCTCACGAGGCCATGGGCCCAAGGCAGTCCATCTTTCCATCTCCCTCACTTTGTCAATAGACAGACTGGGCTGTGCATTTCCACTGATGTTCAGGCCAAATCGACTGAGTTCACGTTATTTAATGCATCCTCCTCTAGCCATGTCAGAACGGAAGCAGATAGCCAATCAATACGGGTGGTCTGTGCGAATGTATTGTGATTGAATGCATTAGTATGTGTGCCAGTGAATGTTCATGGGATTTTATCCAAAATGACTTCTAACCACCTTGATACAGTTGGACGTTCTCACTCTAAACGAACAAGGACACATCACATTCAGAAGTGCAGAGTATTTCGCCATCCTATCTTAGTTGGATTCATAAAAATGTGATTTTCTGGAAGCATTCAGATACCACATCCCTTCTTCCTCCCAGCACCCATCCATCTGTGCACTTAACATCGAGGGCTCACATCTGTTGTCTGGCAGAAGCTGAGGGCTCGAGCTGAAAAATTAAGGGAAGTTTCAATGCATTTTCCGGCTTCCAGAAACCCTGATTCTCTTACCAGGATATCAGAAAATAAACAAGGAATATTTTAGGTTCCACCCATGTGGAACCCCACCAGGGATACTGGTTGGCTACAGCCTGCAGGGGGGGTAAAGGACATTATGTACCCTACATAGGCAGGTAGAAAGCTGAAAACCGCACATCCATCATCGCTATAAAACCAGTACGCAACGCACAGAATTGGAATTAACAGCCTGAACCCGAAAGCCACAGAGACTTGATGATGAACTAATAAATCCTATCTTATTTGTCTATGTCCATGCAAAAGGCTGCGCACGCACACGCACTAAAAAGGGAAGTCCAGACAGCAGCACTGACCAAAGTTCATTACAGCCATGTTGTTCCCATGCCAGTGTCATTGAGAAGGAAACCAGCCACGTCTCCTGGGAGAGACATTTGTCAGTAAGTTCCTCTATTCCCAGCTAAGTAAACCAACACAGTCTCCCACAGAACACCCAGGTCCCATGCACACTAACAGGTCAGCATCCAGAACTAAGAAGCTACACAGCAGCTCAACCGTTAAATCAATGGACATGTAGCAGAGTTCCTGTCTTACTTATTAAGGGTTTGGCTGCCTTGACTAGTGTTGAGGGTGGAAGGGGAATCCTCTTCTTCCCAGCCCGCCTCGCCACTTCCACCCCCCCTTACCGTCAGGGATGACCACGGACACCTCCGGTGCTGCAGCCAGAGGGTCTGCAGTCCCGGAGCCGGACCCTGACTCCCGCTTCCTGCTACCATGCCTCCTGGAGCTCTTCCTGTGGCTGTCAGAGCTTGACATCAGCCCTGTTGGCTACTGTGCCTCCACCTGCCCCTTTGTCCTCTTCCTCACAGTGGTCGGCTCATCGCTCCAACAGGTCTTCGCCCGTCGCCTCTTGACCCAGTCATCCACAGACGGCCTCAATCCCGTGCTCTCCTTCTGCATTCACTCTCCAGTTTCGCCGCCTGGGTGTCCCAGCCAAGCACAGAGCAGAGCACCCCAGAGCCAAAGGAACAGAGCTGTGCTCTCGTTACAACCACCCACACAGATCAATTGGGCCTGGGCTCTGTTTGTATCAATATTTGTTCAGAGAGTTCTCCCTCCCGCTCCCTGTCCTGTACACACACACACACACACACACACACACACACACACACACACACACACACACACACACACACACACACAC
>JACXGI010014524.1:0-18909 GCA_016801175.1 Esox masquinongy | reverse complement strand
ATACACAAACAATACCTCACAAAGACTGGCAGCAAACACAGCACTTATATAGGGGTAGAACGAGACACAGGTGCAAACAATAATGGGGATTGAGTAGGCAACATTCAAGGCAACAAAGGAAACAGGTCACTTCCCGGATTTCACAAGCAGGCTACATTCAATTCAACGAAGGGAAACAGGGCACATCCCGGACCTCACACATGTCAACCATTTGCATTAGGCTATAGACACTGTATAATTTCCGTGTTTGCTCCTTTTTCCCACTCTTGAGAATGCGGGTCACCAAAACAAAGGACACTTTTGATAAATGTTACAAGGTAGGCTAGTGTGTGGGAGCTGCACATGGAAAGTAGAGATTACCTGTGTTGACTGTGAGTAATTAAACCACAAGCGTCAGTGAAATTGATGCGTGTTGTTTGCCCCCAAAACAACCTGATGCCTTGTTCAAGTGAGCCCACTTAGAGGAAAATACTTTCATTATAATTCTACAGCATTACATTTTTACTCACTAAAACAAATTGACAGGCCACCTGGCGACCCACCATGGGCCGACCGGGTTGGCGACGGAGGAAATCAGCGATGAGGGCGGGGTCCAGGATGTTCCTAGCCCGGACCAAGCAACCTCCTCAGGGCCATACCCCTCCCAAGTACCGGAAACCCCGGCCCCGTGGTCAGACCCCCAGGAGGCGCTGCACCGTACTGTGTAGGCAGGGTGGCCGTCAAGCAGACGAGGATGGGGAACAGGAACGGGAGCAGGAGCTAGAACACACGAAGAGACAGGTTTGACACGAGAGACATGGAAGGTGGGATGCACCCTGTGGGTGGAAGGAAGACGGAGATGGACAGCAGAACAACTAATGTCACGGAAGATGGGGAAAGGCCCGATGAACCGGGGGGCGAGTTTCCGGGAGGCAACCCGGAGCGGGAGGTCACGTGTAGAAAGCCACACTCTTTGCCCAGGCCGGTAAGCGGGGAGCCGAGGTCCTACGGCTATTCGCCTGTCAACGGTACCTGGAAGACATCTGCAGCAGGGAAGAGCGGGCCGTGCGCCAGGTCCGGCGATAGCGGCGAACAAACTGCTGGGCCGAGGGGACCGTGACTTCAGCCTCCTGATCCAGGGAAGAGAGGCGGCTGGTAGCCCAGGGAGCACTCGAATGGGGAAAGTCCGGTGGCAGTGCTAGGCAGGGAATTACGGGCGTATTCGACCCAGACAAGTTGGCAGCTCAAGGTGGTGGGGTTCGAGGAGACGAGAGTGGTCTCGAGGTCCTGGTTGGCCTGTTCCGATTGCTTGTTGGATTGTGGGTGGAAACCCAAGGAGAGGCTGGTGGTGGCCCCTATGAGGGTGCAGAAAGCCTTCCAGAACCGGGAAGCAAACTGGGGCCCACGGAGCGACACCATGTTGGACGGAAGACCATGAACCCGGAAGACGTGGTGCACCACCAACTGGGCGGTCTCCTTGGCCGAGGGGAGTTTAGGCAACGGGACGAAATGGGCGGCCTTGGAGAACTGGTCGACCACTGTGAGGATGGTGGTGTTGCCGTCAGAGGGGGGAAGGCCGGTGACAAAATCCAAGGCGATGTGGGACCAGGGGCGGTGCGGGATGGAGAGCGGCTGAAGGAGACCACCTGGTGGGGCGTCTTGTTTCGGGCACAGGTGACGCAGGCGGCCACAAAGGAGGGGACATCAGCGCCCATTTTGGGCCACCAGAACAGACGACGGATGAAAGCAAGGGTCCTGCGAGAGCCCGGGTGGCAGGAGAGGTTAGAGGAGTGACCCCATTGCAAAACGTTGCAGCGGGCCACATCAGGGATGAAGAGACGACCAGCCGGGCCTCCTCCGGGGTCGGGGTGCTGTTGTTGGGCCTGGCGCACGGTCTCCTCGATACCCCAGGAGATGGCAGATGCAAGGCAGGAAATGGGGAGAATGGTGCCCGGGTCCGAGGAGGAAGGGACGGGACCGAAAACGCGTGAGAGGGCATTGGGTTTGGTGTTTCTGGATCCGGGGCAGTATGACAGTGAAGTGGAACCTGGAGAACAGCAGCGCCCACCTGGCCTGGCGGGAGTTGAGGCATTTGGCCGTGCGGAGGTACTCAAGGTTCTTGTGATCGGTCCAAATGAGGAAAGGGTGTTCTGATCCTTCCAGCCAGTGCCGCTATTCCTCCAGGGCTACCTTGACCACCAGGAGTTCTCTGTTCCCGATGTCGTAGTTGCGTTCAGCAGGGGTCAGACGACGTGCAAGGAAGGCACAAGGGTGCAACTTGTGGTCTTGTGGGGATTGCTGGGAGAGTACAGCCCCGATGCCAGTGTCTGAGGCGTCCACTTCGACGGCGAGAGAGGTCGGGATGAACCAGGATGGGGGCCGTGGTGAAGTGGTGCTTTAGTTTGGTGAAGGCCAGGGAAGCCTCGGTGGACCAGGAGAAAGAGACCTTCATAGAGGTGAGGGCAGTAAGGGGCGAAGCGATCGTGCTGTAGCTTCGAATGAAGCGGCGGTAAAAATTGGCAAAGCCCAGGAAATGTAAGAGTTCGATTCGGGACGTGGGTTGCGGCCAGGTGACGATGGCCTGTACCTTCTTGGGGTCCATCTGGAGGTCGGGAGGAACCAGTGATGACATAACCCAAGAAGGATATGGTGGACCGGTGGAACTCACACTTCTCTGCCTTTACGAAGAGCTGGTTCTCAAGGAGGCGTTGGAGGACACTGTTAGGACATGGACATGTGTTCTTGGGGGGTGCGTGAGAAAACAAGGATGTCATTGAGGTACACAAAAGCGTATTTGTCCAAGGCGTCCCTGAGCATGTTGTTCACCAAGGCCTGGAAGACCGCAGGGGCGTTCGTGAGGCCGAAAGGCATGACGAGATATTGGCGCAATTGGCGATGGCGCAATCGTAGGGTCGGTGAGATGGTAAGGACACGGCTCGGGTCTTACTGAATACCGCAGACAGGTCCCAATAGTCAGCCAGGACAGAAGAGAAGTCGGGGACGGCCTCTGGACCAGAAGGGACCGTGTGGAGGGGAGCTGAGCAGACCGCAGACAATGGGCATGGCAGAATGAGCTCCACCCTGTGATGGAGCCAGTGGACAAGTCGACAGAGGGGTTGTGTCTCTTAAGCCAGGAATGACTGAGGACAGTCGTGACATTGGGTGAACTGATGGGAAGCAGCTGGATTGCCTCGACATGGTTACCGGAAATGCACAAGGAGACCGGGGCCGTGACGGGGGTGATGGCGTCAAGAGGACGGCCATCAAGTGCTCTTGCCTCAGCACGAATGGTCAAGGCACAGACTGTAATACCCAACTGCTCGACCAAGGCGGTGTCAATGAAGCTCTCGTCTGCCCCGGAGTCGATCAGAGCCAGGACAGACAGGCGATGGCGCCCATGAATAGCCCGGTCCGCCAGTATTCCCACATCTACCGACGGGCCCGGTCTTTTAACGAACATGTAGTGACTGGATTCCCCACAATATATACACCGGTTGTTTGCCATTCTCCACTGGTGCTCCTCTGGGGTCAATCTTGTTCGTCCCACCTGCATGGGTTCGGGCGCTGGGGTGTTAATCGGCCGTGCCTGCTCTCGGGGATGTTCGGCCAGACCCAGAAAAGGCGCTGTGTACTTCGGCCGGTCTCAGGGGAACTTGGGTTGACTCTAGCCGAGTAGAACAGGAAGCAGACAGCGCAGCAGGATGGCTGTGGGAGGCCAGCAGCCTCTTCTATCGGTTTCGTTACCTCATGCGTTCGCAGCCGCTTTCGGCAGCAAGAGTGCGGAAATCGATGGTGTAGTCAGCAATGCTATGTGTAGCCTGACGTAGTGACAGGAGCCTCTGAGTGGCTTCCCTACTGGAGCCTCAGACACCCTCCGGACCTCAGCGGTAAAGTCCTCGTATCGGTGGAAAATGGGGGCTTGTTGTTCCCATATGGCTGTGGCCCATGCCAGGGCTTTTCCGGACATGAGGGTGATCAGGTAACTGATTCTTGAGTGCTCTGTGGTGAATGAGGAGGGTTGTAGCTTGAACATAAGGGAGCACTGAGAAAGAAACAAACGGCAGGCGTCAGGGTTTCCGTCGTATCGCTCGGGAGGGGGCAACCGGGGCTCTCTTGGGGCACTGCTCGCGGTGGCTATGCTGCTAGCCGGTGCGGGGTCGTCGGCCCTGGGGTGCTGGACGGTTTCTGCTCCGCAAACCTGTTCCAACAGGGCCCGAAAACTGTAGTCCTGACGGTCCCCCATATCCTGCGACTCGTGGTGATGTCCTGGAGCAGGTCCTCGTGTTGGCCGATAGCAACCCCTTGGAGGTGCACGGCATGGCGTAGCTGGTCTGTGTCCGCTGGGTCTGTCTTGGCCAGTTTTTACTGACAGGGCTCGAGGGATAGACCTAGGCGCAGACACAGGTGTGTAGGTCCAATGCTGTTTATTTAGAGGGGAGAGGCAAAAGGAGGTCAGGGACAGGCAGAGGTACGGTACACAATAGATGAGCTTGAGGGACAGACGGGCGGCAGGCAGGAATGTGGTCAGGGACAGGCAGAGGTTTGGTACACAATCGATGAGCTAGAGGGACAGACGGGTGGCAGGCAGGTACGTGGTCGGGGACAGGCAGAGGTACTGAGCACGGGAACTCTGGAAATAACTCTAGGAGAAAGATAGGAGGAATCTTGGAAAAACACAAGATGAACTGGCACAGGAACAAGGGAAGGGCACAGATTAAATACACAGGGGATAATGGGATGACGAGAGACACCTGGCGGGGGCAGGCCACAAGGACAGCACAGAAGGAAGGAATCAGGGAGTGACACAAATATTGCTTTCTAAATCAATTTGTATTCCTGCAGTTTAGCGAGTTGTCATGTTCTTTTCCTGTGACTGTCAGATTAACCGTTTTGGCCATTTTGGGGTATTTGCATTTCATACATGTCAAGAAAGCTTTTTACTATGCAGTGAAATGCATATTGGTGATGTTTTTATAGGTTATTGGATCCTAAGATCCAAGGAAGAATTAATTTGTTTGTTTATTACAAAAGAAAATAATAGAATATTAATCTAATTCGAATTTGTATCTGTAATTACAATGGCAGGTTATGTGGTTGTCGATTAACTAATACATATTCACATTCATTAGAAGAAAAAAATAGTGTCCTGACTTATTACCTATGCTAACATTACAGATCCATTTATTCTTATTTTATATTAATTATTGAAATTATATGCAAATAATGTGTGAACAGTCAGAATGAACGCTGTGGCCATTCTAGTAATAGCATTCTGGCAGTGTGTGTGTTAATGTCTCAGGTTTTGGCTATAGGTTTGGAAATAATGCCTGCTCTAAAGAATCCCTGGACATGCTGGCCCGTGCCTGTGATACAATATTCTGAATGTGTCATTATAGTTTTTCTCAATTGCTTAAACACAAAAACTGGTTAATGTAGCACAAAAACCCATACCCTTACACCATTCCCAAAAACGTACACACATTTCCCATAACTGTAAACACTATTCACCTGTTTCCAAATGTTTCAACATTCAAAACTCTTTCTGCAAAACCTTGCACAAAAGTGTAATCTTTCTTTGGATTATTCTGTAGATTCTTCAGCTAGTCTCCCCCTCAAACAGGTACCATAGTTTCCTCAAGTAATACTATACTCAAATTGCCTATGTTTATCGAATTAATTGCAAATTCTTATCGACAATTAATCAATCTTCGATTAATCATGAACATCCCTAGTCAGGATCACAGGCAGTTATTGTTTACCGGTAACTTTATTAGCGGTTGACATGACCTGAGCACTTCACAGGCATTTTTTTCAATATATCGTTGGAGAGTAGGCATTCATGTCGTGTTTAGTTGGCATTAGTTTAACAACAACGACAGCCTAAAAACGCGTTAGCAGGCTACACATCCGTTACAATGGATGTGAGGAAAGGAGTCCCGCACCCTAGTCTCACTCCAAAAACCCATCAAATGAGAATGCTATGCTAGCTCCCCTAACTATTCAACTGGTCTCGAGGCGCCATGTTGCTTAAATCCACTTCGCTTCTAGTATGGTAAATAGTCATTATTTAACCCTTTAGAACCCATACCAGCTGTCGACGGCCTTCCTTTAGATTACTGTAGCGGCTTCAGACAGCTGTGTTTCTTTAACAACAATATTTGTGTAAATATCATAGAATCTACCTGATAAAAACTTGTTACTCTATTCCTGTGGATATTGTCATTAATAAGAAACCAGAAAAAGGGTATGCTGTCATTTGACTTTTTTTAGTGCAGCGAGTCTCCAGCAATGCCTGTTCCCGACAGCTGGACTAATTCTAGTCCTGATGATTCTTCCTCAAGATGAAGAGGGCCACCTCCAACTGGTAGGGGGGCTAAGTAAAGCTCCAGTTCTGAACAACATTTACTGGGGCGTGACAGGCCCACTACACTGGAGTAAGCCATGCTGGTTGGGTCCATGCCAGGTTCAACTCATCAAGCAGTCTGCTGTCAAAGTAAGCTGAGAAAGGATCCTGGGTCCACGCTACACACTACAGGAGGGCTCCAGTGTTTAAAGATAAGGTGGGTTGAATTGAAGTTATCTAAGGGCAAAGTGAGTTGTGGTGCTAGTAACCTTCACTTCCGACCCAGCCTACAGCCAAAGAGCTCTTTGACAAGAACTGGTCACCTTGGCATATACAAAGGAGAGCACACAGATTCTCCTGACCTGACTGATAAAGTAACCAGATTAGATTGATAACTAAAGCTGTGTCATTGTAACCTCCATTTGAACTATGAAGGACAACACGCTAGAATATATATATGACTTTTATGGTCTGTTACATCAGTCTGCCAAGACATGGTTCACCACTGACTGTCTGATATTTGGATGAGCAGAACACTTGTTATGACTTATGGAAGTACATCTTACTGGAACCATGAAAATACTTTTCAGTGGATCGAACGAATGGCATATAAAGTCCTTACTCCAGCAACAGACTTAAGAATGAAGTGTTCACATCAACATGTCACTGCATCTTATCCCAAATTGTCAGTATATATAAGTCAACTGGAATTACCTACTTTGGTCACTGTTTTTATCATGTTACCTTTTGCTGTACTATGTTATAGTCCTGTGTAATGAAAACATGCAGTTTTAAAATTACAACATAGCTAATATTCCAGACTTATGCCAACAAGGACTCAAGCATTTTCAGACTTGTTTCCATTCCCTAATTATTGGAATGATGATATCATAAAGGATCATGTTGTTTAAAAGTATTATTTTGTAGCAGCCTAAAGCCTATTGAGTTGATGCTTGATGATCTGTGAGTAAAATTGGTTAAGAGTTACATGATATTTGATGATATAGGGCGGATTGTTTTGGAATTTCTTGAACTGATGTATTTTTGTATTCTACAATGTATAAAGGAATTACTTGTTTTGAGTAAATGGGAAAGTACAGAGTCCCCATGTTTAGATAAGAAAAGGAATGTGAGAAAGGGGATCTGGTCTCTGTTTATTTGTTTATGGTCATCATTGAATGGTATCTGTAGATCATTGGGTCCTTCGTCAATCTGTTGATCTGGTAATCTGTTTATACCATCAATGTATCGGGTCTTTGTCCAGATGGTATGTGGACATTCTGAGTTCAAAACGTTGTCTACAGTGTCTTTAGTCCCCTGGGGGAAGGTGCGGGGACAGCCTTCCCCTTTGGGTAAACCTAGATGGAACAAAGGGAACATGAATTGTTGGCACAGGACATCTGTGCAGTATCTTACCACACCCCATGTACGGTATAAGTACTGATGATTGTCCAGTGTTACTTTAGAGATGTTTCACAGTTTGCTCTGTAAGCTTTGAGACCTCTCTCTTGCAAGAAATAAACTGCTAATTGTGCCAAGAAAATTTTGTCTCTGTACCTACTTCCTAAAGAGTTCTAATCGATGGAATTGCTATAACATAACCCTGTATAGCAGGGGTATTCGAATCTTACCCTACGAGGGCCGGAGCCTGCTGATTTTCTGTTCTACCTCATCATTAATTGGACCCACCTGGTGTCTTAAGTCTGAATAGGTCCCTGATTAGAGGGTTGCAATGAAAAAATGGAGTGGAGCTGGCTTCGAGGGCCAGATTTGAATACCCCTGCTGTATAGGATACCATTCAGGAGTGTCAACCTATCCCAGTGTTTCAGTAATCTTAGACTAAGGAGGACTTCACTGGCATGCTCACTTCTGGATGGTTTGTGATTCCTGTTAACATAGTGAATGACTCTGGAGAGGACAACATCCCATTGCTGGTGAGCCTGAAGTTCCACCAAGGATAAGGAGGGAAGCATATCCTGGAATGCTGGAGCCAGAGACTTCACATGGTCTGCTAAGGAAAGCGCTCTTTGCCTTGGGGGCGCTCTCACAGCCTTCAACAGATGGAAGGAGTGTGTAGGCGTCATCCTTAGACATAAATGTGTTGGCAACCACACACAAAGAAGGGCTATCCAAGACCTGGGGCTGACGTGTAAGATATCCTGCACACAACTTGTCTCCAACCACATGTACCTGCTGCAACAGTTGAGTAGGGCTCCGACAACAGTCTTTTGTTCAGTGGCTTTACAAATGGGTCCTGGCTGAGAGTGTCTGCTACCACATTTAGCCAGCCATGAACATGCTTTATCTCAAATCTGTAGGGAGCAAGCTTAGGGACCCAGCGTTGCTCACAAGTGTCCAACTTAGGCTTGGTCAAAATGTGAGAGGGTTATTATCTGTCCACACTGTGAACCTGTGACCTTTAAGTCAATGACTGAACTTATCGCACACTGACCATTTCAGAGCAAGGAACTCCAATCTGTTAGCAGGATAGTTACCTTGACTGCGACTGAGAGACTTGGTGGCGAATGCAACCAGTCAGGCTTTCTCTTCACCGTCAGGGACTTGAGAATTAACTGCTCCTAGTCCATGCAAAGAGGCATCCGTGGATGGGATGAATGGCTTATCAAAGCTGGGGTGAGCCAACACCACGCAACTGAGCAGTGTGGCCTGCAGTCAGAGTATATAGGAGATTTGCGATGGAGGAACATCCTGGAATGAAATGTTGGTGATACAGAACCATGCCCAGGAATGACCTCACCCTCTTCTGTGATTGTGTGTAGCCGTCACTCTCCATAAGATCCTCTTTCTTGAAACTAAAGATTAAGGGTCGACCGATTATCAGCCTGGCCGGTAATTTGATCCGATATTCATACTTTTTACAATGATCAGAATTGTTCATTTGTCTGCTATAACTGCAGATAAAATACTTGATTTTAAATGCGCTTCTCTGGCAGCTGCATCTCTCTGAAAGGCTTCTGTTTGTATTGCTCAAAGTCCTGCCTGCAGAATTATCAGATTGGTTATAAAT
Source organism: Esox masquinongy (assembly GCA_016801175.1). Lineage (NCBI taxonomy): Eukaryota > Metazoa > Chordata > Actinopteri > Esociformes > Esocidae > Esox > Esox masquinongy. The sequence goes on along the minus strand of JACXGI010014524.1, from coordinate 9,558 downwards.
CATAAGTAAATAGCCTATCACAACTTTGTCATGTTTGTGAGAAAGACATGGGAAAGAAGAACGCCAAGCTGAGATGAGAAATAAGACCGCCTAGCTGAGACGAGACGTAAGAATGTTGACGTTGCAATAAACATCACAATAATCTAAACTGTAGTTGCAACAAACATTACCCTCATGATCTTGTTCTATGATGACAATACCCAGTTATATTTTTTTGTGGACTTACATTACTCCACTGAAAATGCCTGAAGTAATGTTTTGGTGTAGCCTACTAGCAGAAAAAGACTGACTTTGGAAAGCGATTTTTCCAGACCCCGCTTAATAGGGCAAACATGATGAATCAGTCACACCTCATACGAAATAGACCCTGCCTGATGCTCTTTGTTGCAGTTAAAGATAGATAACGCTAACATTTGAGTTTATTTATGCAGTGATATTTTTGTGGTACAATGTCAGTGCGAATGCAACATGAGTGTTTACACCAGTAGCTAACGTTGAGTCTTGAATCAATTATCTAACATTATTTGAAAGTGATAGCTAGTGTAACTTTAACAACTTTATTTGTTTAAAGTTAATTTGGTCAGCTGACAAGTAAAAAACTTAACATAACATTAATTCTTGCATGTCTAAGCATGATGCAATAACAGAAACACTGCTATGCCAATAGTTTCAAGTTTCAATGTTTATTTGTCAAATGCACTGAATAACATAGCGTCATCCTGCACAATGAAATTCTTATGACATGGTACCCGACCTCTACAATTGTGCTCAAAAGTTTGCATACCCTTGGAAAATTGGTAATATATGTACCCTTTGTAAAGAAAACATGAGTGAGCAGGCACAACTTTTATTTCTTATGGGATTCACATTTGGTCATAACACAACTGTAGGTCATAACAGAATGGCACAATCATAAAACAAAACATGGCAACAAAGAAAAAAATTAACTTACCTCTGTTCAAAAGTCTGCATACCCTTAGTTCTTAATTCTGTGTATTGCCCCCTTTAGCATCAATGACAGCGTGCAGTCTTTTGTAATAGTTGGCTATGAGGCCCCGACTTCTTGCAGGTGGTATAGCGGTCCATTCGTCTTGGCAAAATGCCTCCAGGTCATGCAAAGTCTTTGGTCGTCTTGCATGAACCGCACATTTGAGATCTCCCCACAGTGGCTTGATGATATTAAGGTCAGGAGACCTGATGGCCACTCCAGAACCTTCACCTTTCTCTGCTGTAACCACTGGAGGGTCAACTTGGCCTTGTGCTCAGGGTCATTGTTGTGCTGTAAAGTCCAAGAGCGTCCCATGTACAGCTTTCGTGCAGAAGAATGCAAATTGTCTGCCAGTATTTTCTGATAACATGCTGCATTCATCTTGCCATCAATTTTCACAAAATTCCCTGTGCCTTTAGAGCTCACACACCGTGAAAACATCAGTGAGCCACCACCATGCTTCACAGTGGGGATGGTTTTCTGTTCATTATAGGCCTTGTTGACATAGCGCTTATGGTTGTGACCATGAAGCTCTATTTTGGTCTCATCACTCCAAATTACAATGTGCCAGAAACAGTGAGGCATGTCAATGTGTTGTCGGGCATATTGTAACCAGGCTTTTTTGTGGCATTGGCACAGTAAAGGCTTTCTGACAACTCAACCATGCAGCTCATTTTTGTTCAAGTATCGTCGTATTATGCTCCTTGAAACAACTACACCATCTTTTTTCAGAGCAGCCTGTATTTCTCCTGAGGTAACCTGTGGTTTTTTCTTTGTATCCTGAACAATTCTTCTGGCAGTATTAGCTGAAATCTTTCTTGTTCTACCTGACCTTGGCTTGGTATCAACAGATCCCTGAATTTTCCACTTCTTAATAAGTCATTTAACAGTACTGACTGGCATTTGCAAGGCTTAGGATATCTTTTTGTATCCTTTTCCATCTTTATAAAGTTCCATTACCTTGTTACGCAGGTCTTTTGACAGTTCTTTTCTGCTCCCTATGGCTCAGTATCCACCCTGCTTCGTGCATCCACGTGAGAGCTAACAAACTCATCGACTATTTATACACAGACACTAATTGCAATTTAAGTAGTCACAGGTGTGGTAAATTGCCATTTTCACCTGTGTGTGTCCGTAACAAAGTCAAACATTCAAGGGTATGTAAACTTTTGATCAGGGCAATTTGGGTGATTTCTGTTATCATTATGATTTAAAAAGGAGCCAAACAACTATGTGATAATAAATGGCTGCATATAATCACTATCCTCAAATAAAATACTTTTTTTTTTACATGATCAGTCATATTTTCAAAATCAATGCCAAAATGTCACAATTTCTGCCAGGGTATGCAAACTTTTGAGCACAACTGTACATAGTAAGAATTAAAAAAAATATATAAAGGAAAAATATAGCAAAAAAATTAAGCAATAATATACATAAACTAGGAGCAATTTAAAAAGAGCACTGTAAACCAGAAGTAGTATTGAATATTATAGATATGGCAATTACATAACACAGTAAACTAGGAGCAATTTAAAAAGAGCACTGTAAACCAGAAGTAGTATTGAATATTATAGATATGGCAATTATGGCAACATAACACAGTAAACTAGCAGCAATTTTAGATAGAGTTGGATGGGGAATATGAACAATATGGGTACAAGCACTGAACATTATAGATACATATGAGTGTAATGTGCTTATGAATGGTACATGCAAAGGAATATACTAATGTACATTGAATGTACCTGAAAAGACATCAGAGCATCTGGAATGTTCATGTGTGATCAGTATGATCATAGAGCAGTGTTGCTGGTTGAGGAGCATTATGAACTGATGGAAAAAACTGTTAGTTTGGAGGTGCGTGGCCCGATGCCCTGGTAATGTCAGCAGTGTGAACAGACCATAGGCTGGATGGCTGTAGTCTTTGATGATGTTCCGTGCTTTCCTCAGGCATCATGTATGGTAGATGCACGGAGAGGAGATTGCAGCTGATGTTGCGCTCCACAGATTTTACCACCCTCTGGAGGGACTTGCGATCTGCAGCAGGGCAGCTGCTGTACCAGGCAGTAATGCAGCCTGAGAGAATGCTTTCAATGATGCACCTGTAGAAGTTAGTGAGAGTTTTTACAGACATGCCAAACTTCTTGAGTCTCCTCAGGAAGTATAGTAGTTTTTGGGCAGTTTTCACTGCCGAGTTTGCTAGCCTGGATGAAGTGAGTTCATTTTTGATGAACACACCGAGAAACTTGAATTTGGAGACTGTCTCCACTTCAGCTCCATCTATGTATATCGGGGAATGACTCCCCCTCTGCCTCTTTCTGAAGTCCATGATCATCTCCTTGCAGATGTTGAGAGAGAAGTTGTTGTCCTGGCACCATGTAGCCAGGTTCTTTACCTCCTCTCTGTAAGCAGTCTCATCATTGTTGGGGATGAGACCCAGAATTGTTGTGTCGTCTGCAAATTTAAGAATGGTGTTGAAGCTGTGTATGGCCATGCAGTCATGCGTGTACAGGAAGTACAGGAGGGGACTGAGGACGCAGCCTTGGGGGGCACCGGTGCTCAGGGTCAGTGCAGAGGAGGTGAGGTTGCCCATTCTCACCACCTGGGGTCTGCCCGAATGGAAGTCCAGGATCCAGTTGCAAAAGGAGGTGTTATGTCCCAGGGTCCTGAGCTTAGGAACAAGCTTAGTGGGCACAATAGTGTTGAATGCAGAGCTGTAATCCACGAACAGCATCCTCACGTATGTGTTGCCTTTTTCCAGGTGGGAGAGGGCGGCGTGTCGTCAGGGTGATGGCATCATCCATAGATCTATTAGGGCAGTATGCAAATTGAAAGGGGTCCAAGGTGTCGGGGTGGAGGGTGGTGCAGTTCTGAGTTCTGACCAGCCACTCGAAGCAGTTCATGATGATGGAGGTCAGTGCTACAGGGCAGTAGTCGTTCAGGCAGGAGATGGAAGGTTTCTTCGGTATAGGGACAATGGTGTTCTGTTTGAAGCAGGAGGGGACTACAGACAGAGACAGGGAGAAGTTGAATATGGAGGTGAAAACCTCCGCTAGCTGGTCGGCGCACCCCCTGAGGTCTGGAATGCCACCTGGCCCTGGTGACTTCTGAGGGTTCACTTTTTTAAAAGCGCTCCTCACATCAGACATGGACAGAGTGCAGTTGTCCCGGTCCTCAGCAAGCCTCACATAAAAGGTGCTGAGCTCGTCAGGGAGCTGTGGTTGTTAGACTCTGACTGTAGTCTCTTTTTCCATCTCTGATAACCTTCTGTAGGTCATATCTGGATCTCCTCAAAGCTTCCAGATCACCAGAGCTATAGGCAGAGGACCGTGCTCTGAGCGTTGTTCGTATATTACCATTTACACAGGGCTTTTGGTTGGAGAAAGTCCTGACATTGACCCTCGGGACGACATCATCAATGCACTTGGAGATATATGCTGAGACAGAGTCTGTGTATTCATCAATGTTCCCATCAGATGCATCACAGAACATCTGCCAATTCAGTGTTTCACTGCAGTCCTGTAGAGCAGTAATGGATCCCTCATTCCAGGGTTGAACCAACTGAAAAACCTGTTTATCCTGTTTTAGGCATTGTCTACAGGATGGGAGGAGCAAAATCGATGTTTGATCAGCCTTACCAAAAGCCTGGTGGGGGATGGGTTTGTAGCCATTTCGTATTTGTGAATAACAATGCTTAAGAGTCTGATCATCCCGGGTGGGAAAGTTAATGTGCTGGTGGTATTTCAGGAAAAATTTCCTCATATTTCCCATCAACAATAGAAGAAGTCTCAGGGTGAGTGTCCTCTAGTCCTTTTATTACTCCGTATACGTTTTCCAGTGTGCGCGTTTTATCCACCTGTGGTGGTATATCGTCTGCTGTGATCACAGTGGAGCTGAATTCCTGCGGAAGGTAGAATGATAATGTTATTTGGTTCCCTGTTGTCATGTTAATACATTACGTTCACAGGATTGGAACCAACTTACACACAAAGTCTTTCCAGTGCTTTTGTGCTGTAATAAGTGAAACATTTTTGTGCTCTAATAATTTAAGCATATAGTAGTTTTATTTTTTTTTTACCCTTTTTACGTTCTCTTTTAAAACAAGAAACCAGGCAAGCCTAGTTCAGCCGGCCCGCAATAGAAAACATTGCCCTCTCAAGAGTCAAACCCAGGTCACCCACGTGAAAGGCTGTGTCGTTAACCACTACACCACAGAGCTGCATATTTGTCACATGTCAGTATAGCCTTTTATCTCTATCCTGAACAAATCTTCTTTTGCCACTGGTCATTTGAACGGTTATATGGCCATTCGTGAATGACATTGATATAGTTAAACTGAGTAATGTTTCTTATTAAGTTTACCTCCACCACAAATTGCGTCTATATATGCCGTTTGCCACTGGCCGTTTTAACAGCGTATTAGTCAGTAATAAGCTTTACCGGTATTTACAAACTTACTGGAATAGTCATAAGAATTGAGCAATTGCTAGCGAGTCTGCCAAGGCTATTTCATTTCATGGCATAAGAACGTATTTTTGTCTTTCATGGCAAAACAACATACTTTTGTCTTTCATTTGTGAATTACATTGATACAATAACTATCAAAAAAGGTGACGATAACTAACTTTTTCATCAAGTGAAAAGATGAGAGAATCGTGGAATCTACCAGAAATAATTAATAAATGTCATTGCTCTCAATAGATTCAAACTCTAGACTTCCACATGAGAGGCACTGTCTTTAACCACTACGCCACGGCATTACAGGTTTCCCCAGTCGCTAAATTACATTAAGGATTGTGTTAAACTGACTAGCGTTTCTTATTAAGTTTACCTCCACCATATCCTCTATGAACTGTGGCTTTTGCCACTGGCCGTTTTAACTATTAGCCAGTAATAGGGTTACTAATTTCTACTAACTTCCTAGGAATAATCATAAGAATTGAACAATTGCTAGCGAGACTGAAGATGAACTTTCCCATGCCAGAAACGGTTGCAATATAACTGTATACAGTTTCAGTTAAGGCTTACCATGACGTAACTACTGTATGTCGTAGCCAGCAAATGTGTTTGTCTATCCTGACCCAAAACGCATGCACGGATGCGTACTTTGAAAATCCACCAGAAACAGTCGCAGTATAACCATAAACTGTTTTATTTCAGGCGTACGATAATGTAGTTACTGGAGGTTTTAGCCAGCAAAGTTTTCATCTATACGGAACAATTCATAATGCGTACTTGGTTTCGCCTGTGAGGAGATTCGAACTCGAGACCTATAGCTCGCAGGACTGCTTCTCTAACCACTACGCTATTTAACAAGGTATACTCAGTCAGTCAGTCAGACAAGAAATGCTGCTAGGTGCTCCCTGCATGTTATTCTTCTGAATATAATGTTTCAAATGTTCTGTTTTCTAGTATTTTGACAGTAAAAAATTCATTTTTACCGGAAATATATATCAGTCCCAAATATTGGTCATTGGTCTCCTTGATCACTAATAATCGGTATTGGAATTGGCCCTGAAAAAAACATATCGGTCAACCCCTACTAGAGATGATGATCTTCTCCTGATCAACAGAAACACCCCCACTAGAGATAATTTGGCCAAAAAACAGATTTGCATAAAACTGGCATTTCTTTTGTGAGAGCTTCAGGTTGTTGGCTCTCAGTCACAGGAACACCATTTCAAGCCTTTTCAAAGCTTTCTCCTCCGAGGATGTATAGGCCAGTAAATCATCGAGATAGCACAAGAGACTGGAGAAATTCAAATCACCAAAAATGCTGAGCATCATCCGCATCAACAGTGGTGGACTGTTGCACAGGCCTTGGGGGAGACTGTTGTACTCATACAGGCCCAATGGTGTTGTGAAGGCTGTGAACTTCCTGTCAGACTCATGGAGAAGGATATTGTAGAACCCTGAAGTTAGGTCCATGGTGCTGAAGAAAGCGTTTCCCCCCAAGAGCAGCAAGACCTGGCCTGATAACCTGGTCTCAGGAACCTACGTAGACTATTTTACGAAAATCCATGGCACCCGATTTCGTATATGATGTGACGTTACGCTACATTACAATGCGCCACCAAAACGTATGATACATAACGAAAATATTAAAACGTAACATATCTTACGAACGCTATTACAACGTATCAAATGTTACGAGTGCTATTAAACCGTAAAATAACATACAAACGCATGATATTTACAAACGCTATGAAAGACAATTTTTTTTTCAAACCGGCAACGTTGGGACGAGGAGGCAGTCGCCTTACCCACTGCCCCACACTAGACATGGGGATTTTGGATGAGTAACAGCAACAGCAAGGTTGCCAGAATATGTTATAAAAGCATTTTATCGTTAACGTTCCGTTAACATTAGGCATCACAGCACTGGGTTTAGGGTTAAGGTTAGATCTCACAGCACCGGGGTTAAGGTTTGGGCTACGGTTAGGAAAGAAAAAAGGTTAGGTTAAGGTTACGTCTCACAGCTCTTGGGTTCAGGTTAGGGTTAAGGTTAGGTATCACAGCACTGGGGTTAAGGTTAGGGTTATGATTTGGGTTAGGATTAGAAAGAAAATCACTTCAAACATATTTATGTTATGACAACACCACTTATGGCTGGTTACAGGTTCCTCAGTGGAGTAGTGGGTAGTGTGCCTGTCTAGGATGTGGAAGGTCTGTGGTTCAAACCATGGCTACTGCTTTTTTTTTTTTTTTCTCCATTCCAACTCTAACGTTATTTTACTGCACGTAATATATCTTACGAAATCCCCTGCCTAAAATTTACGTAAAATAGTCTACGTCATCCTTCTGAGACCAGTCTGGGCCTGATGAGGAAGAAGGGTGACCATCCTTGAAGGTCTTTGCATTCAGCTAGTGGAAGACCGTGCAGATTCGTGGGTCGCCATTCTGTTTCCAGACCAATACCGGGGGGAAGCTTATTCACTCATGGATTTACTGATGTGTTACTCTTCCTCCATCTCAGTCAACACTTCCCTCAACTTATGATAGTGTGCCGGAGGTACTCAGCGGTAGGGAAGCCTGATGGGTTCATCAGAGAGACGGATGCAGTGCACAAAGTCCCTCACCTTTCCACAATCCAGCTTACCCCTAGAGACGATGTCCTGAAACTCCACCAACATATTAGCCATCCTATTTTTCCAAGCTTCAGACACTTTGCAGACACCAACGTCAACAGTCTGCCCACAGTCTGCCAACTGCTGCTCAGTTGTAGAGGATTGGGAACTATGTTTACCACTCTGGAGCTGACACATCCCTTGAGCAATGGACATAGCTAGGCATGGAGAGACATCACCTAACTTTGTATTGCGTCGTAACGTCACAAGACTCTGTGATGGGTTAAAGACCTTCATGGGATATCACAGATCACCCCACATGGGTGTGAAAACTCTTCCCACCATCATGTTTTTTGGAGCCGAGCGGGGTAAAGTTGGCTCAATGACGAATGTGCTTCCTGGGGATACACGCAAATTTTTTGGCATCTTCCCCTAAATGATATACTCATGATATTACTGCTGAGGGAGGAGAGTAACAGCTTGCCGGAGCTTCACGGTGCCAATCTTACTTGGCAACTCAGTACCCGTCCAACGGGAGACACAGCTCACTCTGGGTCGCTGTTTCTGGATGGGATGAGTTCCCAGTATTTCTCTGTAGATTTCATAATCTGCAACACGGATTTAATCACATTGGTCGAATTACGGTTGAATTATTACGGAAAAAAAACTATTTTCCACGATTCAAATTTTTTGAGATACACCTTGACTGTCTTGCATATTTTGAATCTACACACTCTCCTGAACATTTCCTACAATACATTCACTACGGCGTGGAGTTTCTTCTGTATAGAGCGATATGTATTTCATATACAGTCATTTTCTTTATGGCTGAAGGAACTGGATTCTGACTCATTTTAGATTAATTCCAAATAGTCAATGAATTAATGTAACAAATTAATTTAATATATAAAGAGAGTATTACAATGAAAGTACACATATCAAATATTAAAGCTCTCCGGTGATTCAAGAAGTTTGCGAGGGCACAGCCAGAAGGGAGGAAAATGCAAGAGAGAGCTTTCTCAAACTCCACTCTGATTTATATCCCCTAACTAAAGGTCTGGGGGTTGGTTTACTGACTTAAGGATAACAAAACTAGTCCTGAAGTATAGACCCCTTATCAATTAGGGACACATTTCCGTTCTGTTCTGGGGCCATTTCATATGACAGAGTGGTGTTTTTTCGAGAAGCAAGCAAGCTAGGCAATAACAAGCAAACCTTTTGTCCCTGCAATCACACCTTACAGAAACATCTGTTAAGCGTTCACTGAGGCGTATAGAATAATTTTTTCTGTATGAGTCAATATGAATTTCATATCCATTGAGTTACATTGTGGCCAATGGTATGGGCGGAGTAAAATGCCAGCAACAATTGCAAATACGCAGTGCCCCTTGATTTTTTTGCATATAATCACTCTATAGAATCTCCTGAACATTTCCTACAAAACATTCACTGCGGCGTATAAAATATTTATTTCTGTATGAGTCAATATGTATTTCATAT
>JACXGI010014523.1:0-19245 GCA_016801175.1 Esox masquinongy | reverse complement strand
TGCAACCCTCTCTACTCACATCCCTCTCCACATCCCATGACTCTCACTGCAACCCTCTCTACTCACATCCCTCTCCACATCCCATGACTCTCACTGCAACCCTCTCTACTCACATCCCTCTCCACATCCCATGACTCTCACTGCAACCCTCTCTACTCTCCTCCCTCTATTACTTTGTCAACCACTTCTCTGATATCCACACCCTTCTATTGGGTCCACTGGTCCCTCACACACTGAACTTGCCTTGATCACCTCTACACCCCCTCCTCCAGAAAATCTCTGGAGAACTCCCACTCTTCACCTCCCTTATCAACTCGTCCCTGACTACTGGCTGTCTCTCTTCTGATATCAGGATGGCCAGAGTTGCTTCCCACCTCAAGAAACCAACGCTTAACTCTTCGGACGTCAAAAACTAAAGACTACAGACCCTTCAGTCTTCCCTTAACAACGCTGTGGATTGTGCTGTCTCTGACCGACACTAACCCATCATCCATGGTGTTTGCACAAGGAGCAGCTAGATGAACTTCCCTAGATGAACTTTTTATCTGCAGACATGAATCCCTTCAAACCTGCTCAGCCCAGTCAAAACTCTTCTCAGTTCTTGCAACTAAATGGTCGAACCAGTTTTCCCTTGAAGCTAACTCAGTACAATTGCAAGTGGAGCTGCCCCTGATTTAACATATTCATTGCCGGTTTGGCGTTTTGCAATTGTTTTTTTTAGAGAAAAAGAAAAGCAAGCTCTAAAATGAACAGACATTTGGATTTGTTTTTACAAATGCCAATAAATGTGTCATAGCTCTGTCAGAAGCAAAACCATTCTTGCCTCTCTGGTTAAACTTCTGAGCCAAACCACTGACTTGGTGTAATAAAGTCCAGTTTCTTGAATCACGCCGTCATGTTTGTGTTCATATTCAATCCGGGATGAAACACAGAATTCATCAGACTTGATTCATCAGAATTGATGGCAAGAATGGTTCTGGGAATTTAGTGATATGCAGCGGCATCCTGAATTACCTGACCCCTTGTCAGACAAGCAACAAAGGCTAAGGACAAAATGGCATTGTTATTCTAAACCTTTATCTTATACCACAGAGAGATGAATCCCTAAGGCTGGTAAAACATTTGCGTGAAGCAGCTCACCCCAAAAAGAAAAGGGAGATCTTACATTCATTTAGAAGGCACCCATGTTCTCCTCAGAGAACAAATTTCAGTCAGATTTCTCCGGTTGATGCAGCAGCCTTTCATTCAAACATATTGCAGTAGTCAGTATTCTGGATACAGTGTGGAGAAAGAGACATTCCATCCTCTTAGAAGTTTCTTTTATCTTTTGTGTGTTGGACCATTTATGATGCGGCCAGAGGTTAAAGCACATTTGGTAGCAAAGCCTGCGCCTACTTTTACTGTTGCCTGAGTTTGAGTGTGTGTTCATCCATGTGTGTTTCTGTTTGTGTCTGTGTGCGTGAGTCCGAATGTTTGTGTGTGTATTTGTGCATGTGTGTGGCTGTGTGTGTGTTATGCACACATCCCTTCTCCACCCTGTGTTAATCTGTTAGTAAATCAGAAACAGAAGAATTATTCACTGACAGAGGAAGGAGGGAAAAAGGGAGGAATGAAGAGGCATAAAGACAGAGAGAGCGAGTGAGAGAAAAGGAGAAGAAGAACATTAAGACAGATAGATAGGGTGAAGATTGAAATTCAGTGAGCTCTGTACTTGGCTACATTTAAAATTCCTTCTTAGAGAACATGGTCTGAGAAGGTGGGGGAGAGAGAGAAAGGGAGAGAGAAACGTGACAATATTTATTGAGACATCCTCTTTAAAAACATAGTCCCCCTGTGAACCCTTTAACAAGAGAGAGGGGAGGGAGACCAGGAAGTAATAAAGTATTGCCAAAATTGAATACTAGAGAGTATCAGCTTGGCTCAATTAAGGGCTCTTTGAATATCTGTTCATAACTGATAGTCCTATTTTGCATTGTAACCTGTAGTATCTTAGGATGTACTACGGGTGTGAAATGTACATTCATTTCTTTGTTGCAAATTCCAACTCTCCTGGAGATACTGCACTCTGTCAAGCTATTTCTGATCCAGGAACATTTAGGGTGAAGTGCCCTGCTTGCTTTGATTATATTCATATACATTTCAGTTATATTGTAGAAGCTCTTGTATCAGAGTGAGTCCATATATTTTTATACTGCCCCCCCCATGGGAACCTAACCCACAACCCTGGCATTGGCATGCAGGATTAAGAGGTTTTAGGGGTCTGTAGCACTCACACACACACACACACACACACACACACACGCACACACGCACACCTGCACAATGAATTGTGGACACAAGCAGCACACAAGTTTATTTTTCTACCCAGAAATCCATGTTCCTGGTTAGCACCCCCTCAGGAGATCCCCAAATTCAGTTTTAGCTTTTTTCTGTCACAAATGCCCGCCTCGTCCATCAGTCCATTAGCGTTTCCACGGTCGGCTATCTGTTCGACAGTAACATGCTCTCGGCCATTATCAGCACACTCCGATCAAAACATCTGTTTGTGGGTACATCTTTTGGCCATGAAGATACGTTCCAGATGTAGGCAGGAGATCAGGATTAAAAACTCCACTCTTATAACTCTTATGATAAATAACAAAGGAATGTTTTTTTGTAAGCAGGAAAAGATTCAATAAACAGTAACTTCCTGAAAGAGCAGTGGGTCGGATTCTAACCTGTGCTGCAGCAGTCGATGTGCACCGGAGGCAGTGGTTTGGACCAGGCCACAGTGTCCCGGGATTCTTCCTTACCATGGGGACGTAAGACACCTGTTTAACATCCCATCCAAAAGACAGCACCCTGCACAGTCATTGCCTTGGGAAATGGCATCTCTAGAGACCAGTCGTTGTGTTGGAGAGGCGGGCTGTACCTCCAACACCACATCCAGCAGCATCTGGTCTCCATCCAGAGACTGATCAGCACTGGTTATGCTTAGTTTTAGATGCAAGGCAGCTGTTCGATGGGATAAACAAGGTCAGTAATTTTGGTCAGTGGGTTGGTCAATCACAGTTTACCTGGGCTGTGATATGTACAATTACAAAATTAAAGAATGATTTGATGAGGTGCACTGATAATGAGGCCATTCATTTGCCCAATGAATTAAGACTTTCCCCAGTAAGAATTAAGCAGAACGCCATTGACAAACAGCAAAAACATAAACTTTTTGAAATGCCATTCTCTTATTCGCTGCTTGATTTCATCCATTATAAAACAAAATGTACAAAAATGTGTATTATTATTTGTTTTTAACATTGCCTAATCCCATAATTGTATCCTATTTCCCTCATGTCCAATTTCATCATGTCACTAACATCATAATCACATCAAGAATTGCTAGCTAAGTATCAAGCACAAAATTATGCTAGCCAAGACATAATAAACAAACTGATAAGATTTCCAAAAGGACTACGCTAAGTTAATAAAACCTGTGATTAAATAGTTTTGTACATACACAGCTAAGTATACTTGGAAGTCAATTTCCACATTTCCCTGCTGAATAGCATGAAGCTACAGAGATCCTCGCCGGCTTTATTTTCTGTAGTTTGAGTGGACTCATTTACGTGGACTCATTAAGTGGACTCATTTACTGTGGGTGGTCAACAGAGAAGATCATTTGTGGCCTTGGTCGAGGGTAATTCCTTCATATTCCTGCGCCGACAAGAGGAATGCCTCAACATTCCATTGAGGCTTTCCTTTCTCTGCAGGAAATCCAATCAGTTAATGATACGATTTAGTCAAGTTGTGAACACAACCAAGAACCGATTTTGTATACACAGCTTTCCAAGAAAACACATACATTTACGGTTTATACTGTCTGTATTTCAGAGACTATTAAAAGATGAATTTGTCATAAAGCCTGTATGAACTATATTGAGAATCTATTACGATATTTAATGTTGAAAAGTATTTAATTGCAGGTAGTTAGTGGATCTGATCAGTAACCAAATGGTTTTTGGATCAAATCCTAACCTGGCAAGGTGATAAACCTGTTAATCTTAGTTACTAAGAGATTGTTTCTGTAACTGAGAATGTGTTCTCAGTCTTCTTACCAGGTAAAATTGGTATACAAAAAAGTTTCCAAGAAAGAAGAAAGAAGCTCCTACACATTTAATATTTGCATTAGTTTCTGGTTTGTATCCTTTGATGTTATTTGTGGTTTTGAATAGCTGTAACAAGTCTGGGTTACATATATTTGTGTGCTATCTGTGAATTTGTCAGGAAATAAGATCTTCCAATTTAGGTGGCTAACAATTACCCAAGGTTAGTGTGCTTTGATTTGAATTCACAACCCTATTTTGGGGTTGTTTTTATGGTCCCCTAACCCATGAAGATGACAGTAAAAAATGTGAAGGATGACAGTAAAAAATAAATCAGTCCATTTGTGTGGATGTTGAGAGTGAACTGTGAAGTGTATCTGTCAGCCTGCGCATCTTACCCATCTCCCACACCCAAAACATTCAACCTCACCTAAAGAACAACCGCGTGAAAAATGTCCAAAGTGTTGGTCCGTGTTTCATGTGCAGAAATAAAATACATTTATTTTAAGATCCCGGACATTTTCTGTACACACATCTGTGTTACAAGCCATTTGAAATCCATGGATTACTAATTAATTCATTTATTTTGACAGTTTCCTCCTGAACTGTGACTCAGTGAAACCTTTGAAATTGCTCAATGTTGCATTTATCTTTTTTCAGTATACATGTTTTTATATACAGCTCCGGAAAAAATTAAGAGACCACTCCACCTTTTTCTTTCCTTTCCAAAAAAGTTGAAAAGGAAAGTTTTGAGTGAGGAACAGACGCGTTCAATTTGCAGTGGTCTCTTAATTTTAACCCTTCTGCCTTAATTTTTTCCAGAGCTGTATAAATATGTATATATGCTTGTTCATATTTTTGAAACGTCAGTTCCACTCATTTGACTGTTTCATGATATCACTAGTAGATTCTGCGGGTGTACTGTTGTAGCCTTGGCGTCATTTGTAAACAAGTAGATGAGAGCCTTGGATACCGTGATTGTTATCAGGTGTATACATCCTAATGTAATGGACTTCTGAAGGGGGTCTTGTGCTTGTTATCAGGTGTAAACATCCTAATGTAATGTACTTCTGAAGTGGGTCTTTGTTACTGTGCTTGTTATCAGGTGTAAACATCCTAACGTAATGGACTTCTGAAGTGGGTCTTTGTTACTGTGCTTGTTATCAGGTGTAAACATCCTAACGTAATGGACTTCTGAAGTGGGTCTTTGTTACTGTGCTTGTTATCAGGTGTAAACATCCTAATGTAATGGACTTCTGAAGTGGGTCTTTGTTACTGTGCTTGTAACCAGGCATATGTAACAGCTGGCCAAGGCCTATGCCGTGCCGGTCGTTCCATTTCTATGTTCTGTGTGTTTTAGTTCTAGTTTTCCTGTCTCTATGTTCAGTCTCGTTAGTGCATTGCTTTCACCTGTGTCTCGTTAACCCCTTGTTTAGTCTATATTTAAGTTCCACCTGCCCTAGTGTTTCTTGTCAGTCATTGTTTAATGTCACTGTTGCTGTTTGTTTCCGTGGTTATGTTCCTGAAAGCAAAGCGTTGAGTGTTTAGCTCTTTAATCAAAAGAGTGTCAGTCTTTTGATTAAAGAGCTGTTTATTACCATGCCTCTGTGCTTGTGTCCTGCCTCCTACAACAGTGACAGCATATATATCCAAATGGAATATTAACAATAATACAGTATTTAAAAACTTAATTAAAAATGTGAGAACTCTATAGGAAATGGAATTATATCGGTCTATAGATGCTGAGTAAATTCTTATATTTCTGTTAGGTAACATCAGGAAACACCTCACTAATGTCATTCATCCCAATGTAGATTGGTTTGTATTTCTACCTGACTGAAATGTTTGCCATTTCATCCCATTCTGTAACTATGAAGGAATAGATTTGGAGACAATGGTGTCTGTGTGGTTTGTGAGAGACATGGCGGTGTGGTTCACGGTTAATGCTCTTCTCTGCGTTTTGGAGGAGGCCTCATCTTTGCATCAGCCGGAATAAACTGTGCAGTCTGTCTTCTTAGGCAGGCTGCAACATCCCCCTGTCTTGTACAGCTGCCTGCCAATACTAATATCATTGTTGTATGTGTGTTTTATGTGACAACAGTAGGCTCATAAAGGGTCAGTCTTTCCCACAGTTTGATCGACAAACACGGACATGCACTCATTTACACATGCATGCACTCTCATTCTTTCTCTCTCTCTCACCCCCCCCCCACACACAGCAGTGTCTCTGTCTTTGCATATATTGCTCATAAATAAGTACATCTTACTACAATAATCATCACAATCGATTGAAATTCATGTTATTTACCAAACACATTTATTTATATTTCATATTTACAATATTTACATAGTGGACACTAGGGGCTAGATATACACACAATGTGCAAAGAAACAGTTGACAAACAATTGAATAATATAAATACTATATGTTTCACAACACATTCATGTTGAGAACAGACTGAAGTTGAGAACAGAGCTGTTCATGTTCTCCACTTCAGGTGTGTTTTATAGATGAGTTAACACGTTCATGTTCAGACAGATTAAAGATGAGAGCTGTGTTGGCCATGGTGTTTTATTCTTCAGGAGCATTTTCTAGATTTATGACTTGCACCCCAAACTACACCATAATCACTACTTTTCATCAGAGCCACATTCAGTAGGTTTCAGACACGTGCACTCGGCAAAGGTAGTGAACTATCTGAAAATAAGTTGTACATTTTGTTTGGTCATAGCATGTTTTCAACAAATCCTGGTCAGGTGAAACCCAAATGTACAACTTGAATCCAGGAACCTTCCAACTGGGATAAACCTAGTGAACATGCAATGCCTGAAATATGTCTGTGTCTTGCTTTCACCATAAAAGGAAGACAGGGCCCTCCAGCACTATTCTCAGAAATCAGACCAGACCAGCAGATTACCAGCCAATCATTCCATCAGGGTCTAGACCAGCAGATTACCAGCCAATCATTCCATCAGGGACTAGACCAGCAGATTACCAGCCAGTCATTCCATCAGGGACCAGACCAGTAGATTACCAGCCAGTCATTCCATCAGGGACCAGACCAGCAGATTACCAGCCAGTCATTCCATCAGGGACTAGACCAGCAGATTATCAGACAATCATTCCAGGCCAACAGATTACCAGCCAGTCATTCCATCAGAGATTAGAACACCTCATGACTCTCTACCTCTGAGGAATGTAGCAGAAGGGAAGATCAAGACTTCTGTCTTGTCTGCCTGTCTGTCGGTATGCTTTCCTGTGCAATACACACAACACAGCTCAGATACCACCATCCAAACTCCAACCATATTCCAACAAATCTCCAGCCAAACTCAAAACAAAGTTCAACCACATCCAACATGAAATGATTAAAAAGAAACATAGGAAGTGTTGTAACCCATGAAGGCATGTCGATGAACACAGAATCAGTTTCACAGAGTGACGTGGTGTGAAAGATATTATCCCAGTGTGGTACAAGTAGAATCCACGCGTCATGGTTTTTTGGCAGCAGAACTCTGAGGTTTTCTGTTTTTCTGTCTTCATTTACACCGTTAAAATGTAGAGTTGAGTCGAGTAAATTAGAGTACGCATGAGTTCTCCGCAGAGCAGACGCTGGCAGTCCCCAGAAGGATAAACTCATCCGACGGTCACTATGACACACAGCAGTCTCTCAGCTCATCTCAATTCCCTGTTACTTTCCAAGGCACTTCTCTCATTCATGGACTCTGAGGAGAAAATAGAGAGAGACAAAATGTCAAAAAAAGAAAGTGTCTCTTCCCCAGATATAAAAACATCATTCAAGGGTTCAAAGAGCTCTCTGAGGAGAATAGGCTAACCCTCCTATTGGAGGAGGACGCTGGTAGCTGTGGATTGGTGACACGCCACATTGTTGCCTGACAGATGAGGGACAGTGTCAGGCAACACAACAAACCTGGGGGTATTATGACACTTTATTATTTTTATTATTTTTTCATTGATTATCTGTTTTAAAATATTGTGTCTAATTGTTACGTTATTGTAAATTAAAAACAATGTGATGCCAATAAAGTCCAACTGTTAAAAACAACGTGATGCCAATAAAGTCCAACTGAATTAGACGGATTTTAACAGGAAGAAAGAGCAAGACAGCAAGAGAAAGACAAAGAAAGAGTGAAAGGAGTGTAGTGTGGAAGAGAGCAAACATATAGAGGGAGTTATAGAGAGACAGATACATAGACAGACAACTAGTGAACTTTGTACTTGGATGCATTTAGAATTCCTTTCCGGAGAACATTGTCTGAGAAAGATACAGAGTTATTAATAACATGGACTGAGATTCAGCTGTATTAATAACTAGGTCTGAGAGGATTTCAATGTTATTAATAACATGGACTGAGATTCAGCTGTATTAATAACTTGGTCTGAGAGGGTTTCAATGTTATTAATAACAAGGACTGAGATTCAGCTGTATTAATAACTTGGTCTGAGAGGATTTCAATGTTATTAATAACATGGACTGAGATTCAGCTGTATTAATAACTAGGTCTGAGAGGATTTCAGTGTTATTAATAACATGGACTGAGATTCAGCTGTATTAATAACTTGGTCTGAGAGGATTTCAATGTTATTAATAACATGGACTGAGATTCAGCTGTATTAATAACTTGGTCTGAGAGGATTTCAATGTTATTAATAAAATGGACTGAGATTCAGCTGTATTAATAACTTGGTTTGAGAGGGTTTCAATGTTATTAATAACAAGGACTGAGATTCAGCTGTATTAATAACTTGGTCTGAGAGGATTTCAATGTTATTAATAACATGGACTGAGATTCAGCTGTATTAATAACTTGGTCTGAGAGGGTTTCAATGTTATTAATAACAAGGACTGAGATTCAGCTGTATTAATAAATAGGTCTGAGAGGATTTCAATGTTATTAATAACATGGACTGAGATTCAGCTGTATTAATAACTAGGTCTGAGAGGATTTCAATGTTATTAATAACATGGACTGAGATTCAGCTGTATTAATAACTTGGTCTGAGAGGATTTCAATGTTATTAATAACAGTCTGTCAAGGATTCAGTGTTATTAATACCATAGATTGAGAAGGATTCAGCTGTATTGATAACATAGTCTGAGAGGGTTTCAATGTTATTAATAACATATACATGACCGACTAATTATATTTCTGACTGAAAGGAGGAGAGATAGAGATAGGACAAAGAGAAAGAAAGAACCGACTGAGAGAGTGAAGAGAGATGTGGAGAAGAAAGGCAGAGAGAGAGAGAGAGAGAGAAAGAAAAGGGGCAATGAAAAGATGACAGAGAAAGTGATGACACTGTTATAAATGATACAGCATACATCATTTGACACTGTAACACCGTGGCAGGCCTGTTCTCAGTCAGAAAAGAGTAGAAAACCAATACCCATTTATTCTTTTTTTCACAACATTATTAGATCCAGCAACACTGGAATTTGAAAACCGACAAACTATTTGTCATTGAATTCCATCACTGACTCATTGAGGCAATCTCTGCAGCACGCACGCACGCACAAACACACACACCACACACACACACACACACACACACACACGCTCACCATACATGCACGCACACACACGACACAACAGACCAGCTATATTGAGACTTCACTATAGCTAAAGGACACGCGCATTGATTGGTCTACTATAAAGACAGTCATTATACTCTTTATCTGGGCTGACACTGGGAAAGAAAAGACAGACGGGAGGAGGGAGAAAGATAGAGGGAAGGAGAGATAGGGGTAAGAAAGAGAGGAGGGAGGTAAAAAGGAACAGAAAGTGAGAGAGCGGAATCATCTTCCACAGTCTTACCAAGTGTTCTACCTCTCTGCGCACCTCTGACTCCCGGCCAGCCTGGTGAGAAGAAGGGCACACCTCTTATAGTCTGAAACAACAGACACACACAGACAGACACAGGTCAGTCTTCGAACCTCAACATTACTTTGAGTAGCTCACATTGTACAAACACAATGCAGCCACTCTATGTACGGCAGAGATGGCGGAGTGCTGGTGAGACCGAGGGCTGGGTGAGCTGTGCTGCCTGTCTGCCTCCGGAGGACCTGCTCGGCTCCCTCGTTGAACACATTCATCCTCATTCTGCTCAAGCCATGTTCCTACTCCATCATAGTTGTTTTATTTTTTTTTATTTATCAGGCAATTTGTGATTATTTTCTATAATGAAAAGCGCTAAGAAGTTGAATAAATTATTATTATTGTTACTATGTTGTAGTTGCTGAAATCCAACATCAATATTATTATTTAATATAATTACATTTATATCTTAAAAAGGACACATTTGTGGGCGTGATCTGTGTTTGGTCAATGGCCATCCCTTATTATTTGTATGAGTGAGAACCTGAGGGTCCTTATGACATGGCCATAGTGCTTAACGTCCTAGAAGTGAATCAAAACAGGATACAACATAATGTTCAGACTTGTATTTTCATCAAACTGGGATAAGCCAGGTGTCACTCTCTGAGAATCCCTCATTCCAATTCAGCCAAATTCAAGTTCTGCCCTCCCCATTAAGTTAATAAGTCACACTCACGTATCTGGTCTAACTAGCGCAGGTGAAACACATGATCATCAACCAGGTCTAACTAGCAAATTCCAAGGGGCATGACCAGGTATCTCTCATTGGCCATTTTGTAGGAGATTCCTTTAGTGAATAACTAGGTAGAACAAACAATGTATTTTGTGTGTGTCAGCGTTAGTACTCACAGGCTGGCACTGTGCAGTCTCTGGTGTTGTGATAAAGTCTATAGAAGTGTTTCCTGCACTTTGGGTTAAAGTATAGAGGACCTGGAATACACACATAAACACAGGTTCAACTGGTGAACACACACACACACACACACATGCACACACAAACACACTGTGGGGAGCAGAAAAACATAACTCAATTTTCTTTATACCGAAACCCTAAATCTAACCCCAATCCTAAATCATACTCTTATCTTAACCTAATTAACCACAATAACATAACCTTGGTGCCAAAACATAATCAAGGCCTAACACCTAACCCTGAACCTAATCCATAAGGCCTAAACTTGTAACTCAAACTCTAACCCCTAATCCTAAACCCTCAACCTAAACCATAAATAGCCTTTTTACTAGAGTGGCCTGGCCAAAAAGCCTTGTGGAGACTGATTTGTTTAGTTTTACTTTACTTTACTTTTTCTTTGTGGGAATTTCTGGTCACCAAAATAATTGTTAGACATGTATTTCTCTCTCTTACACACACACACACACACACACACACACACACACACACACAACACACAAAGAGATGATAATGTCTGACCTGTTAGATGTTTGATGAACTTCTCCTTCTGTCTTAGGTCTCTGGGAAACACCTCTGAGCGGACAGGTAATTATTATTAATATTAATAATGCTCATTTGTTGTGTATACAAGGTGTAAAAAACATCCAATATTATTTAATATCCACTTTTAAAAGTTAAACTTTATTTGCTCTATCAAAACGTGTGCCAAAATAAATGAAATTTTAAAATCCACATTTATTTATTTTGGGCAGCAGCAATCTGCCTCAAATCAAGACACAGCATCTGTTCTATCCGTTGACATCACTTGGGCTAAACGCCAAAACCAGCAAGGTTTCTTAAATGTGATGCAACGATCCATAAAATAGCGAAATTAAATTCAGGATCAGCCTTCAGGCAACGTAGTGAAAAGACAATACATTGGCCATTTGTTGTTGTTGTTAAAAGCCCCTGTTAATGGGGCTTCACTTATTCCATTTGTAAGAAACATTGTGTTAAAAATTCTAAAGTGTTTCTATGATCAGCTAACACCCATTCATTAATGTGTCAAGTGAATGGGTAAATGTGTCCAAATGTTGACTGGTACTGTAGCTCTACCATACAGACATAGCTGTACAAGACATGGTACCAAAGGTAATTTTCCAGCCCCTAAAATTAACAAAGAGCAAATAATTAAATCCAGGGCAGTGAGAGTGTGGAATTTATTACCATCCCAAACATCACAAAAACCACTTGAACAATGAACTTTCAGGGAACATTTCAAATAGTCGCAAATAGCAAAGCAAGAATATGTCTTAATCGTATGAGGAATACAATATAAATCAAGGGGACATTTATATTTGAATCATATGAGGAACACAGTGTAAATCAAGGAGACATTTATATTTAAATCATTTGAGGGACACAATGTGCTAGAGAATATCTGAATAGTAATGTAATGGATTAAATCGTAGTAATTATACTGCATGTAATGTTGTCAATGTACTGTATGTATGTGATGTTTTAATTGTCTTTAAGAGCTCCTGTAATTTGTCGTGTCAGATGTTTGGTGTGGAGCCATAGAAGAGCAGCTGGTGCCTTTGGAAGAACCCAGTGGGGAACCAAATAGATCTGATATCTCAGATGGTCAAAACTTACTGATCGCGCGCTCTCCGTGATGAGTCCTATTCACCTCGTCCTTCTCCCTGGTCCCCAGGGAGACCTCCTGTTTTCTGGTGGTGTGGAGCCCATTCACCTCGTCCTTCTCCCTGGTCCCCAGGGAGACCTCCTGTTTTCTGGTGGTGTGGAGCCCATTCACCTCGTCCTGCTGCGGTGGCCGTGTCAGAGACGCCTTCTCCATGATGAGCCCCAGGAGGTTGCGTCCGTCCGTGCGCGCCTCAGCGCTCGCCCCCGGGGTCACGTGCGCAGTGTTCTGTTTGCAGACGCCAGCGGTCAACAGGATGACCAGCAGCGCTACCAGCACAGTCATGGCCCCAGGGAGCGCGCCCCGTCCCCGCGTGGAGACACCTCGTACCGCCCTGAAAACACACACCGGCGGAAAGGAAAGGTCTTTAGGCCTCAGCGTTCCCCGTACAGGGCAGAACAAGAAGCAGGATTGTTCCTCCACTTTCAAGCGTTGACTTCAGATATTCGGGTTTGAGAGTCTCCGTGAGCCCTGAAGCGGTAATAAAACAAACGGCCCACTGTTTCCTCCTGCCCAGATAAAGAATGCCAACTGCAGAACATGTGTTATGGCCGGGTGAATTAGGGCTGGAGGATTGGCCCAAACATTGGTATTTTTGTCTATTTCGTGTTTTTTCCCCAAAATGTTTTTTAGTACTGTATATGAATGTTGGGCCTTCTTTCTCCATTCTATTTCATCTGAACCAGGACTGAAAGGAATGTGGAGCAGTCCATTATGTAAGAAAAATATGAACTTTTTTCTGTAAAAGACATTTCTGTAAAAAACATATCGGCATGCAGATATTAACGATATATCAGCCATCCCTTCTGTGGCCTGCCCTCCACTTCAGATCAGATGGAAAGTTCTCTATGGAATATTTGCAAAGGAAGTGCAAGGATTCTCCTAGGGAAGAGTCAAGTACCAGTTACCAAATTCACAGTTACTCATAGACTTCAGTCCTTGCATAGTAACCAAATACGCCATCCAACTCATAGACTTCAGTCCCTACATAGTAACCAAATACGCCATCCAACTCATAGACTTCAGTTCCTACATAGTAACCAAATACGCTATTCAACTCATAGACTTCAGTCCTTGCATAGTAACCAAATAAGCCATCCAACTCATAGACTTCAGTCCCTGCATAGTAACCAAATACGCCATCCAACTCAGACTTCAATCCCTGCATAGTAACCAAATACGCCATCCAACTCATAGACTTCAGTCCCTGCATTGTAACCAAATACGCCATCCAACTCATAGACTTCAGTCCCTGCATAATAACCAAATACGCCACCCAACTCATAGACTTCAATCTCTGCTTTGTTACCAAACTCCTTGACAACCTCAAAGATGCCAGTCTCTGCATGGTCATTCACCAACCACCACCTCAGTCTTTGATTGACTTCTGTGTTAGGTATGTGTAAAAGTGGGTAAATGTTACAAATGACAAAACACTGGCCAGTATATAGTATGAATCCATATAGAGACAATGTTTAAAAATAAATAAGTTTTACATCTTTCCCAAAAGTTAATACTCATCTTAACCTTTTGGAATTAATAAATGACACTAATCTTAATACCTAACCTTAACGCTAGCCGGAACATTGACCTTAAACCTTAATACCTAACACTAACCATCCAAATGCAGGAGCCATGCATTTTTTCTCACCATCTTGTCATCTTTCACTTGACATGTGAAATGCTTGATAATGTACAGAGCCTACAAAACGTCTATGTCATGTCAATGCTTCATAGGTCTCTTCCACCTTTGCACACCTAGATTTGGCAATATTTGACTATAGTTCTTTATAAAACTATGCAAACATTGTAAATCCTTGAGGAGCATTGAAGAAACATTTTTGGTTGGAGCTCCTTCTAGGCCCTTTAAGGTAATTCCCAATTTTATGAATTCCCATGCCATTCCTGCTTCAGGTTGTTTCATTCTGAAAGTTGAACTTCCATCCTAGCTTTAGCTTTGTTACAGATGGCTGCAGGGTTTCTCTACATTGCCACATCAATGTTGCCTATCCTGATGGTCTCCCCAGTCCCTGAGGAAAAGAAACATCCCCACAGCATGGTGCTGCCACCACCATACTTCACAGTAGGGATGGTGATCTTTGGGTGATGTGTTATGTTTGCGGCAAACATTACATTTTGCATTAGACAAAAAGATTAATCTTTGTGACTTTCTACTTTATCCATGGTTGAGCATTTATTTTGGAATTCAATATCCAACACACGTTACCTACAGAAACTGTTCAATTTAACGTGAATCACTAGAATTGAACACGGATGGAGGTCAATTGAGTTAATATTTGAACATTAAATCTAATTTAGGATTTCCATTACAAAAGAATTGGAGGCTAGAAATGAACTAGGAAGGTGGGGGAACATGTTTAAAGCATGAAACACTGAGGCGCTCACATGACAAAATATGAGAAAGTTCAAGGGGGTGTAGACTTTCTATGTGATATCAACATAGAGCAATAATATCTTTTTTAGGGGATTTTAATGCCGATTACCTGTCATCAAGCTGTCAGCTAAAACTAGGTTTAAAATTTTGAAAAGTACATGCAATGTGGTTCCGGTCAACTAATCAAGGTATTTACACGCAATGAAGGAACAAAGTTCCAAATGCTGGGGAACATTTTCCAATTAGATTATTTTTCTAATGGATTATTTTTCCAATAGATTATTTTATCCTGAGTAGTGGATCTGTTTTATAGAATCAGGGACAACCTGCCGCAGCACTTCAAGCATTTATAAAACAAATGAGGAGCCGTCGAGTACATGCAACACATAAATAATGGAAGACAAGCGTTGCAGTATAGAATTTTGTATTGTGTGCAAAGGGTGAAAACATCCATCAATAATAGCAAACACCTGCTACTGACAACCTGCATCATAAATCACTGGGTTTGCTTGGAAACTATATTTCCCATCAGCCACACTTTTTATCTAAGCCTGAGGAAAAGGTGTCTGCCCTAGGATCTGGAGTGAAGCCAAAGTAATTCCGCTACTCAAGGGGAGAGCATCCATGCACCCTTGAATGGTTAAAGCAGCCTACCAGTCAGACTGTTACCAGGGCTTGGCAAACTCTTGGGAGAAGATCAAGCCAGACCAAACACAATGTTGTTCCACGGATATCAAATGAACCCAAATGACAAAGAAATTGTTCTAAGAAGATTGCAGGAGCTGAATTACTAGACTTCAGTGCAGCTTCAGATATAATTGATCAAAATCTTTTGCTGAAAAATAAAAAACCAAAGGATTTCCAATTGAGAACTGGTTAAAACTACTGTTAAATATTTTAAAGCAGTTAATACTGATGAAATGCAATAAATGTACTGTATGTATTTCTAATAAATTATCTTTTTGTTTTCATTTGCGATTGTCTTTGTTCATGCAAGTTTTATTTCCATTTTGTGTTTGTATTGTTGTTTATTTATACAGCGCTTAGCTGTAAACGAGAACTTGGTCTTAGTTGATTTCTCTGTACAAATAAAAGTAAACAAAAATAAATAAATAATAACAAACTCAAATCATTGCAATTCTAACACTCTTAACAAACAGTTGTCAAGGTATAAACACTGACAAGCATAATTAGTCAAAAAGCAATCAGGATGTTGGTAAGAATAAAAAGGGCCACGGGTAAGATCACCTGTGCTTTGGAACAGTGGATGACAACATCAGAAATAGTGGTAGAGGAAGAGAAGGAATGAGATAAAGTGGACAAGGGAGAGGAAGAGAAAGAAAAACAATGGTTTTTAATTAGATGTGTAATGCTTGATTTGACCATGATATGACTGTGGGATTCAAAGTTGCATCAACTGTCTGGACATTCATGAATGATTTCTGAGGCCCAAGATCTAGCCAACGTGAAGGTAAACAGACCATCAGAATATATAGCCTGAATAGCAGGTGAAAATATCTGACCCTAAAGTCATTCTTAACACAACCCCCCCCCCCACACACACACACACATACACTATTCAGGAAGTATCTCTACATATATACATAATTGTATTTTTGTATTTTTCCCCAGACCCCTGGTTGAAGACCCCTGAAATAATGCATGGTCTATTACATTATGCTAAGTGCACAATTCATTGGGGGAGTTCTAGAACACATTATGGTTGTTGATTAATTAATACCTTTTGATGAGTAGTGTTTTCAGTTCCTCTCTACAGGGTGGAATGGGTATTCATTAGTGCCATTGTCTTTGATACTTATGTGTGACTTTTGAGGAAACAGTTTTATATGCCAGATAATATGGTTTTGAGAATAATGTTTAATTTTGTGTGAGAAGCCTGGGAATTGTTCAAAGTGGTGTGACGTTCGAGTGTTCAGGTGTGTTCATAGTTTTGAGAAAATTTTGTACACATTCAGGCAATTTGTGTTAGAAGTTGTGAAAAACTCTAACAAAGAAACATAAACTGTTTTTAATTTGTCAGTTGTTTGAAATATTTTATGGTTTCCCAACAGCTTGCCACATTACTTTAATCTATATTATAAATTTACACAATGTTGTGTACTATACATATTTGAATATAGAAACATAGATTTCTATATGTGTATTTAACAGCTTGTTGTCCCATGAGGAATGATGGATCACAATAAATGAATATCAACTGTCCAAAAAGTTGACATCCAAGCATTTCCACCACCAGTTCTTTCATGACAGACGCAAATGCTTGCAATTCAGCACTCATTACCTGCAGGGGTTTTGAGCACTAATCAGAGTGCATCATTTTGTGGTGTAACTTTAGAAGAATCAAGCATTTTCCCGTGGACATTTTACAGTTATTTTACATTTGTTAGTTAAGAACAGATTCTTATTTACAGCAACAACTGGAGAGCATTTTTTGTGAATAACAAAATAATTCTGAAAACATCATGAATGAGTAATATGTTGTTCATATGTGCTTAATCAAAATCTCCCTCCAATTAGCCATGAAGTTTGATATGAAATGGTTTTGATTATGTGGTGTTTTGGGCTCGACAGCGCCATTTTTACAACCAGTGGCAAAAGATCTCTGAACGCCCTCTTTAATGCATAAGTAGATTCAATAACAAATGTATTTAGTTGCTGGCAGCGTGCAGTGTCATATCGTTGTGAGATTTGTTTTTGACAGTTTGTGGGGAATCACTTGACAGTTGTACATTGCCTATATTCAGAAGCTGCTTTATATAAGTATATTCTATAACCCCATATGAATTACAAAACAAGTTGTTTGGATCCTGTATACTGACTGATTAATAGCAGGGAGTTATTCACCACAATCCCTGCATTCCCCTGGCAAAGCCTCAACAGTTCCATTTAAATAGAAACGGATTCACTGTCCCACAGCCCAGCAGGCAATTTGTTCAAACTTTCTCTCCCTAGACACAAGCATACTGTAAACACAATATCTCTCCATGAAACTAGACTACCATTTGGTTAACAACAGTTGGGATTTGTCTGACAACCCTGCTGACTGCCTCTTTGACCTGTACAACATGACCTCTGGACCTTATGAATGTGGCGAGTCTAACAGCTTCTCTGACCAAGAGAATAAACTTTTTTTTAGGATCCCAGGTTATGAACTGGCTACTGTAGCGACCTTGAAAATGTCTTATTCATCCTGGCTAGCTAGTTTGGATGTGAGACACCACACATCCATGGATGTGAGACACCGGAGAGAAAATGCAAGGCATGCTGGGAGCTTTGGCTGTCATTTGTGTACCTGCTCACTCGATTTGCATTGTAATTGTGAATTGGTTTATCTACTTGGCCAAGCCATGTTATACACTTAACTTTTAGAATATCCAAACCTTAGCGGCTTAGTAAATCACAAGGCCCCTGAAGGACCCAGTGTAACCCAACAGTAGAGAACAGGGCTGCCTTTTAAACCCACTAGAACCCAGCAGCCCAAAACAGATCCCCTCTAGAACATACTGTAGCTCCCACTGGTTTCTAGAACATATTACAGAGGACACTTCTGCTACTATGTCACCTACTGACTTCCACCTATCCTCACTCAAATTGTGCATCCAACCATCACAATCCACGAGGAAAAACAGGGAAACAATGAGAGGAGAAGAGATGTTTGTATAAGAGAGAGATGGACAGAAGGAGAAAGCTCAAAAGCGATAAGTGTCTTTGAGAGAGAGGTAGAGAGAACTAGAGAGAGGTGGAGGGAGAGGTAGAGTGAGGCAGAGAAATTACAGAAGTAGAGTGATAGAGAGGTGGAGACAGAACTTTTTCTCCAGCGCTGTGAAAACTATGCAGATACTTCAGAAATACTATTCCACCAATTTAGAAACACAATTTTGAAAGGACAATAGAGATGGAGAAAATTATACTTTTCTGGGAGAAAATCCCTGTTGTAATATTTATTCACGTTTGCTATGGCAATGTATGTAGTAACACAGTCCATGCCAATAAAGCCATTTGAATTGAAGTGAGCGACAGAGGTAGAGAGAGAGAGAGGTAGAGAGAGAGAGAGAGAGAGAGAGAGAGAGAGAGAGAGAGAGAGAGAGAAAGGGAGAGTGAGAGAGATATGAGGTCGTTTTATTGGCATAAGTCTCAGAGGTCCTGTACCGGTTTGTGACAAGACCTCATTGACCCTGGAACAACCTGGTAGATTTATCATTGCTTATCACTCTCCGTCCGTCTACATCTAACTCTCTGTCTACATCTAACTCTCCGT
>JACXGI010014522.1:0-18914 GCA_016801175.1 Esox masquinongy | reverse complement strand
TGTCAGTGCCATAACATTACAACAACATAAACCTGAGGTTAATGCCAATGCCATAACATTACAACAACGTACGCCTGCAGGACGACAGCAGAGGTGTAAACTACCACATCAGTGTCAGCAACAGCTGTTGAACAGCCAACAGTCTCATCACAAAGGTTTCCCAGGCCAAGAGAGGGGAGAGAGGGAGAGGACAGACAAAGAGAGAG
Organism: Esox masquinongy; assembly: GCA_016801175.1. Lineage (NCBI taxonomy): Eukaryota > Metazoa > Chordata > Actinopteri > Esociformes > Esocidae > Esox > Esox masquinongy. Next base: position 18,708 of record JACXGI010014522.1, on the reverse strand, counting down.
AGGAGGGAAACAGAGGGAGTGAACAGACAGAGAGAGAGGAGAGAAACAGAATGAGTGGACAGAGAGAGAGAAAGAGAGGGAGGGACAGATGAATAAAGAGGAGAGAGGACAAAGAGTGACGTCAGAGACACACTGTGCAGACAGACGAAGCCTCAGGCTCGTTTCCCTGGACACCACTGCCCACACCCTGACCCGTTTCATGACTTCAACAGCAATCACAGTCACAACACACTAGAGGCTGTTAGAGGCCGCCAGAGGCTGTGTGAGGATGTCTGAGGCTGTCTGAGGCCAGGTGAGGCTGTCTGAGGCTATCTGAGGCTGTCTGAGGCTGTGTGAGGCTGTCTGAAGTTGTGTGAGGCTGTCTGAAGTTGTGAGAGGCTGTCTGAGCCATGTGAGGCGGTCTGAGGCTGTGTGAGGCTGTCTGAAGTTGTGTGAGGCTGTGTGAGGCTGTGTGAGGATGTCTGAGCCGTGTGAGGCTGTGTGAGGCTGTGTGCGGATGTGTGAGCCACGTGAGTCTGTCTGAGGCTGTGCAAAGACGTGTGAGGATGTCTGAGTTGGTTTAAAGCTGTGTGTGTCTGTCTAAGGCTCTGTGAGGATGTGTGAGGCTGCGTGAGGCTGTGTGCGGATGTGTGAGCCACGTGAGTCTGTCTGAGGCTGTGCAAAGATGTGTGAGGATGTCTGAGTTGGTTTAAAGCTGTGTGTGGCTGTCTAAGGCTCTGTGAGGATGTGTGAGGCTGTGTGAGGATGTCTGACCCATGTGAGGCCATCTGAGGCTGTGTGAGGATGTGTGAGGCTGTGTGAGGATGTCTGAGACATGTGAGGCTGTGTGAGGCTGTCTGAAGCTTAACATCGGTTTGGACACAGCACAATAGTGTTCTTTACATGTGCAAATAGTAATAACAAATTTCAAGAAGAAATAGCCTTTTTTGCATCTCAAGAACAAAGAAGTTAACACTGATTACCTATGGATTCACAACCATCACTACAACCATCACTACAACCATCACTACTACCCATAAACCAAATGATTCTAAAATGAAGTCTTGAATTGGATTAAAGAGTTTGTGGTTGGTTTTCGAGCATCTCTGTTACCAACAACACTCAGAACCCTTCCGCACTCTCGGTCCGCTGAGGTGAGCCAAGCTGAGCCAGTGTGAGCTGCATTGGACCTGCTACTATGTACATAGTCATTCTACTGCATCTATTGCACATGTAACACATCATTGATTAACACGGTGATATTGAACTAGTCTGCGATTTTTGGTAACATTATGGAAATACTCATTCTATTGTATCTACTACACATTTGACATTTCATCATTTCACAATGTACTATTGCACCAGAGGAAATGACATTACCATCTGAATGCTGAAACCTGCTTAACAGTGCTTACAGCTAGTGTAATACTGACACTATCTTTTTTATTACTTACTTGTTTACATTTCTTCTTATATATTAACTTTATTATACTGTATTACTTGCGTGTTTTTGGAAACGAAGCACTCCATTGCCTATAACTCTGCCGTTAATGTGTAACGACAAATAAACTTGAACTTCGGGAAAGTGTGGTGGCGATGCCTCACCTTGCTCTGCGATCTCGATCTCCCTCCTCCCAAACTCAGCCTGTTTGACATTTTTGACGCAGAAGTCGCTGCTTCCAGTGGAGTTGGTCTGGACCTTGTCCCTGGGGGACGTCTCGTCATCAGAGCTATCGGAGTAGGAGGCAGCTGGGGAGACAACATGGCGGGAAAGAGGAAGACTACGAATCAGACACATATAATAATAATCACCATAGCAACATCTAGTACCTTTCCATTACAGTAAAGACATAAAGAATGATAAGATGTGACCTAAATAATAAAATATTAACTGACGTCTTAACAACAAATGACATGTTTTTGTGTGTGCTGATTTCTGGTGCAGTACTCTGGAGTAGATTGTGGGATGAACTGGGGTAATAGCTTAATAGGACAATTTGAAATAAGTTGAATGAGACAAGAAAAGTTTCGGTAAATTGTACCTGACACTCAAGGGCTTTTACAACCATGGAAATCTCTAGCACTTCTTCTGTGGAGCCATGTGTGTGTGTGTGTGTGTGTGTGTGTGTGTGTGTGTGCGCGCGTGCGTGTGTGTGCGCTCGAGTGTGTGTGTGTGACGCATGTATAGTATGTATGTGTGTGTATGTACAGTATGTGTGTCTGTACAATGTGTGCGTGCGTGTGTGTGTGTAGCATGTATAGTATGTATATGTGTGTATGTACAGTATGTATTTCTGTACAATGTGTGTGTGCGTGTGTGTGTCTGTGTGTGTGTGTACAGTATGCGTGTCTGTACAATGTGTGTGTGCGTGTGTGTGTGTCCCGTCTACCTGAACTGTAGCTGTCTGTGGAGGACTGGGAGATGGAACGAGAGAGGGAGCGCCGGCCGGCTTTAGTGGGATACTTCTGAAACTCCTGTTTATCCTCTGCGTTGGCAAACTGGATCTGACGAAGAACAACAATAAACTTCAATGAGCCTAAGGTGGGCAAAAGCTAAAATGTAAATGTAAAGAAAAATACAATAGAATATTTCAAGGCAAAATGTGACTTTTCCCGCTTTTCCCGGTTTTCCTTTCATCCACGAACACATCCCGGACTTGTCATGTGTCTTGTCTCTAATCATCACTCACACCAGGTTCCAATTCAGTCATTAGTATGTGTTTAAATGTTGCTCCTCTGCTCCCCTCATTTGTCGGTCATTGTTCCTTGTCCACGTTTGTTCAAGTCAGTGGTGAGTGGTTTCGGTTTGTTAGTACTTTTGTTTTTTCATTTTGTTCGTGTTTAAGTGCTCTGTGTTATTTTCAATTAAATTCAATACATCGACTGCCACTCTGCCTGCGCCTGGTTCCTTCCTCTCCGCCACTACACCATTCATGACACAAAATAACATTTACATTTTAGTCATTTAGCAGACGCTCTTATCCAGAGCGACTTACAATAAGTGCATTCCTCTTAAGGTGTCTTGGAAAACCAACATCTGACAATCATAACATAAGTACACTTTCCTTCATCAAAGCAAATTAGTTGGCAAAGTCAGTGCCAGAGTGCCAAATAAAATAGGCCTAATGCTTTTCCTCTCTTGTCAGTTACCCTCAACTGACAAATCTAGTGAAGGAACGAGCTCTCTCTCACTGGGTTTCACTAGAGCTTGCTATATTTACACTCAGAATATACATCTACGTGGCTTTTTACAACGGGCCTAAAATCTATTTTTAAACTTCCTGTAACTCATGTTTTGTTGTTCAGGTTGGTATGCTGGCGTGTATCACTAGGAACCCAGGACAGGTCAGAGTATCTTAATCATCTTAGGACAGGCTTTGCCATTTGGTTTCCGTAGACATGTAGGTGTGTCAAAAGGAAGGGGCCCGTTTCTTCACAATCATCTGACGATTCCTGGATTCTTTATCTTTAATTTTTATTCTTCTTCAGAGCATCCCGTTTTTTTCAGGTGCAAGTTGGTCCAGCCCCATCGTGAGACAATTACATACATTTTTGGTTATTTTCATTTTTGTCCAAGGCTTATCCTTACAGAAAATACTGGATAAAACCTGGCAGTGTCGCATGGCTTCCCTAAACACAGGGTCTAGTCATTGGCACGATGATGCATCCCATAAAAACGTAGCAAAGCATTTAATCTCTTTTCTCTTGTTGAACAAAGTGTTGAACAAACTCATAGATTAAGGAAATACATAGAGATAACCGGATTGTATTTGACCAAACCAGAACTTATATAATATAAACTTGTTATGAAATTGAACGATAAAGCAACCCCCATTGAGCAGAAAAAAAATAGAGATTTCACTAATCCCCTGACTTCTATGTGGATACACTCTGTTCCACTGTGACGAAGTCAATCTACGCAGACACACTTCCTGAAAGTACGTGCACGCGCGCACACACACACACACACACACACACATCAACAGATCATTGTCGAAAAACAGACTTGACCTGGAGTATGTATCTGGTAGATATGCTAATCATCTGCCTTGCCTTTTGTTTGTTGGTAGCTTCTATTATCATGTACACAATGACCGAAAAACAGGGACAAGGACTGAAATATCTTGTGTGGAAATACTGGTATCACATATATGACATTTTACTCAAGGATCAGTAAATGTGATGGCGTCCACCAAATTATTGGTGACCTACAACCACACTGTCCACCAAAACTTTATCAGGAATAGTTCTCTAGGTTTGTGTGGACTTAAGATGTCTTTGTTTGACCCTCAGCAGGGGTGAGTGGCAAACGTCGATCCTTTCCCTAGTCCCTACCTTAAGCAAAATGAATCAAATAATATGGTATCAATCATTGGTGAATGCATGAAATCAAAAGCTTACCTTACAGGATCTGATACAATAATACACAGGCATTTTTATCTAAATATAGTTGTGGGGATTTATTGACAGAGTAGCGAATGACAGAGATGAGAATGTGCTTTTAGGCCAGATTTAAACCAAAGCTTTAATACTGGAGACAACACTTAGACAACTGCAGGACCATCCAGGACACTCATGGTTACTACAAGAACACAAACACTGTACACAACTGAAGAGATGACAACGTCTTTGACCCGGGCCATCCAGTCGTAAGAAAGCCTCAAGGATAGTCTATAGCAGTGTAATTATGGGAACTTTCCCAAAATGACGTTGTTTTCTCAGAATGCTGTCTGGAGAACTGGAGATATCTTACTCCCCCCAAATTGGATTATTCGAAAAACCTTTGAATTTGATAGAAGTGACTTAGGTTTAATGACCATTGTAACATTGTTGTTACATAAATTGTTTTTCTTTTTAGTCTGTTTCCGGAGATGGATCTGAAAATGACATGACTGGTATGGACGGTAGAGTCAATGATTAATCAATGGGTCACCTCGTTGAAGTCGGATTAGGGTTTAGGGGAAGCACAATAACTAACCCTGTCCTCTCTGAGCATGCAGCCTGCTGAAAATGTAAGCTCTGCCCTAACCACTGGCAGCCAATTACATAATTCCTGCTTTGAGGGCAGATAGGCCTCCAGAAGAGTAACTGAATAATCCTGACCCGAAAACTCAGGCGCTAGTGTTTGGACTGACAACAAGATGTGTGGAGCCTGCGAGTTGACAGAACACACAAGACCGCAGCCAGACAACCAGGAAAGCTCGACTAATAGCAGGAAGTGGGATATTATGGGTAAAATATAGGCGTGAAATGCACAGTGTTCAGGATAGAGTCACCCGTTCTTGTCTGTCCAGCACTATCATCCACACAGTGTACAGGACAACTCTGTGTCTTAATGCACCTGCAAAATTAAGTGTTTGTTTCCTTCATGTTGGTGGCAGCTCAGTTGCCAGTACTTTCAGAGTAACAAATCCCTTAATATTAACAGTGTCCGGGTGAAACAGTCTTGCAGACTGAAGGCTGGTACACACTTCTAACAGCGAGCAGCGGGGTATCCCACAACTACACAGGGTAACCTTTCGACTAAATTGGACTTTCATAACCTTGGTATAAGTAATCCATGAGAGGCGTGAAACTGGAGACGCTGTTTTAAAAAACACAGCAGGGCATGAAGAACGCTGCATGACGTTGTTTTGGCAGCTGGGTGTGTATCCTTACTGACCTGCGTGCTCTGACTCACATTTTTGTGGATAAGCATTTGGTGTTTGCTTTACATTAGCAAGTAAGCTATACTCAGAATGATTCAGCATTCCTGGAGCTAAATGCAATACCAGGTCATTGTTAAGTTCTCCAGATCTAAAACCGAATCATTTGAACTCCAATGTATTTAATGTGAATTTATATACATTTCATTTCCATTACAGTAGATTAAAACGTATTTTAAAAATCCCCCCAACTTATATAAATTACCTGTATTTAACAAACATTAATGCTGATAAAACACTAAGACTGTTAAATGCAAATACCCGCGACCGTAACATTGATCACTAACTAAATTAGAGCAGTCATTCTACGCCCTGACCTCTATCTGACCTCCACCTGTAATCAGCTTTCTGACAACATGTTCTAATCTACTACGATTCAGTTGAGTTTCAAACTTGAAAATATGTCCAACGATTAAACCCAAGTGTGAGAGCCAGTCAGTTCAGAATAGATCAGCACAGAGTAGAACCCCTCTACAGTATTGTCTTGTCTAACCACTGGGCCAAGTGATCCAGTGGGGAAAGCATCGGACCAGCAACCAAAAGGCTGCCAGATCAGATCCCCCAGCCAACGATGTAAAAACACCTGTAGTTCTGTCTCTGAACGAGGCAGTTAACACTAATCGCTCACGGTGGGAGCTCCAATCAGAAGGGTGTTTGGTTGAATGTGGAAGGAAAGTCTCCCTGCTCCCTCTTTTCCCCAAATCTTAACCATCACTTGAAACCAAATGAAAAACAGGGGGAAAAAGTGCCTAGAAAATATATCATACAGCATCTGATGATACTGAAATAAATGCCTTGAACTAAAACACTTAAATATAACTGAAAAATAGTTCATGGGTCTACAAGTATTCTGCTTTTCTACCTTAAATACTGTAGGAGCGGGTGACTAAGATTACCGTACGTCCCCTAAGAGCAGGTAACTTACCCGCTCCATCCCGTGCCGATGCCCCGGCCCAAAACCATGCTGCGGGTTGCTGTGTGTGACAGCTGCCTCTCTGTCCTTCTCCATGCTCAGCCTTGATCGCTCTCTGTCTCTCGCCCTGCCTCAGTCCTCTGTGTCTGAGGGACTGAGGCGTACTTGTTGTTATTACTGAACACACACTCGTTCACTCCCCGACAGATTGGGGGGAGGATTCCGCGTGGAGAGTACCATCGTGTCCAATGGACAACATGTAGGAGCGGGCGGATGGCTCAGCTATCTAACTTTTGCTGTCCCTCCTCTCTCCCTCTTTTGATCTCTCTCATTTTCATGGTAACTACATGCTAGGTAACTACATGGCTAACCCATGTACCAGACACACCGACATATACATAAACACACACACATAACTTCACATATATACAAACACACACGCTACACTGCAGACTTTCTTCTGCCGTAACCTACCTGAAGACATTGCCAACCGCTCATACTTTCCTGCTGCGTTTCCAGACATGCCTCCTAGCTAATAAAAAGGGGATTTGGTTTCCATAAGCCTGCTTGCCTGGTTCCAAATCTGTGCTGTATATCCAAATCCTAAAGCCGTGTTCCAAATTTGTTTGTCCTTTATACCCTAGCCCTGGTACTGCCTAGCACTGGTACTGACAAGTCCTAGTCCTGCCTAGCCCTGGTACTGGCTAGCCTTGTTACTGCCTAACACTGGTACTGCCTAGCCCTGGTACTGTCTATACCTGGTACTGACAAGCCCTGATCCTGCCTAGTCTGGGTACTGACTATCCCTGGTACTGACTAGCCCTGGTACTAACTAGGACTGGTACTGGCTATGCCTGGTACAGAGTAGACCTGGTCTCTTATCTAGTTATGTTGTCTAACAAATAATGACTCCTGTCTTGGTCCCAGAGGTTTACTGTGTATCCAACAACCATTTCCAGATGTTTTTGTTCTAAATAGCCATGACAACATTGCACAGTATACATTTCAGTTTTCAACATTTTATTGGTCATACAGAAACGCTAACAGATGTTGTAGCATCTTCATGTTTTGACCCCTAAACAATGTGATTGCATAAACTCTAAAATAAAACGAAGTCCACACAAGCACAACAATGCGTTTTTAAAAATGCAATAAAATCAATCATCCAATAGTGTTTTGTGTGTTGGTAAAAATAAAAAATAAATCAAGTTAAAAGGATATGAAGGGAAAGTGACAAGAGTCCAGCATGACCTTGGTACTATAGCGTGGACTAAATGTGTGTATGAGCGTGGGGGAATGTGTGTGTGTGTTAAGTGAAGACAGCCTGTGTGTGTCCATGAAGGGTGTGCGTTATTGACTGTGTGATTGATGAATGATGAGTGGTTGTGACACTTCTGTATCCTGTCTGTTCGCTCGACAGTGGCGGAGTGAACGGCCCATAGCTGGGAGTTGAATGTCCTGGAGTGTCCCTGAAGGTTCATTGGGCTGACCTTAGCAACCCATTAGGAGCCGTTTGATCGCCAGCTACCGGATGGCGATGCAGCCGGATATTATGCCCTCGATGGCGCGTCTGTTGAAGTCTGTGAATCTCCTGTGATACCCCAAATGTCTTCAGCCAGTTGTTGAGAGACGCCTTCTTCGCCGCAGTGCCAGTGCCAGGGGCTTCCGGATGTCTCCTAAAGTCCCCAATCAGCTCTTCGGTTTTTCTTTCACGTCGAAGGACAGGTTATCTGGTACCACCTCCTCCATGTAGGCCGTCTCATCGGCAGTCTCATCGTTCTTCAGGATCCTGTTTGGACTTCTGCAGCACGGTCGAGGGACCAGAATGAACATCTTCCACATCGTCAGGGCCCAGCATCCAATCCAGCTTTCACAGCCGCCCTGTAGCTAAAAATACCTTCTGTGCGTTTCTTAAATGGCCAGGCAGATCACAGACCGTGACCCGCCGGGTTTCAACAATCCCCTGGTGATTGTCGATAGGAGGTACAGCCTAAGTATAGAATAACATTAAACCCACTTAAGGGTGACTCCGCTAATACCAGCACACCATCTGACACACAGGACAGGAAGGGGGCGTCACCCACAGACACTGGCCAATCACAGGCACACTGAAACCTTACTGAGCGACACAGAAAATACGCAGAAGCCGAAGAAGACGCACAATCCCTCTCTCTGCCTTTCTCCCTTATTATCACTCTTTCTCTCTCTCTCTTCCTTCCTCTTTCTCTTCCTTCCTCTTTCTCTTTCTTTCTCTTTTTATCTACCACTAATAAAAAACACTGAACCAAGGTGTCACCTGTGTCTACGATCCACAGATTACAGATCATAGATTAGACCCAACTAGTCTTGTGAAAAACACTCGTTATCAGCCTGATAAAGAACCCCTTCTCCCCGAACTCTACGACCTTCAAACTCTACGACCTTTAACACCAGACGGCTGCTGGTATGGCTGATGTGTCCTGGCTGAGTGACCCAGTGGTGTCTCTACACACAGAGATTTAAGCAATAAGGCATGAATGGGTGTGGTTTATGGCCGATATACCACGGCTAAGAGCTGTTCTTAGGCATGATGCAACACCGAGTTCCTGAACACAGCCCTTAGCTGTGGTATGTTGCCTAATTGACTTTAGAAAGCGGTTACTAACATAATGAGAAAAGGAAGAAAAAAGTATTTTGGTCATACCGATGGTATACAATGAATTTCAGCCAATCAGCATGCAGGGTTCACACCACTGTGTTTATGATAAGGTCTGCACCTGTGATGTTTTTCTTTTAACAGCTAACATGGAAGGGAGTAGGTAGATCAATGCCCACGGTTAAGGCCCAAGGTCAAGGCCTAAGGTCACTGCCTAAAGTCAAGGCCCAAGGTCAAAGCCTAAGCTCAAAGCCCAAGGTCAAGGCCTAAGTCAAATTCATAGGGCAAGGACCTGAGAACTCAACAAGTCTATGCCAGGTAGGTAAAGACTCAGTTGAGGCTTTGCCTGCATGACAAATGTGCATCCTTGTCACGTAATAGTGCACTGGGTTGCCCGGGAACCAGAGAGGATTCATGAATTGCACCTACGTCACTCGGTCACGTCGTTGCCATGGTCACTGACATTATAGACGTCACAGCCCTACGGATAACCAGAGGTTGAACAGGGGCTAATGACTTTAAACAGGGGCTGATTACCGTTTCTTATACATCACACTATATGTTGCCATCATCATCATCATCAAATGCACTTTGACCGTTGTCAATGTTGTCATTAGCTAGCAAAGTCAGTCAAAACTAAGCAAGTATTGCTAACGTTATCCAGCTAAAATTTGTTAAGCTCTCCTTAATATCGCTATTTACCTAATTTTGGTGACATCAAAATGAAGACAAAAGGCTTAGCCATGAATTATTTGCCTTCTTTAGAGGTGGTAGAAGCCTGAGTAATGCACTTTAAATAATATTTTCCTCAGCTCTCAAAGAGGAAGCATCGAGTAGAATTCTCAGTTGGTCATCAGTCCCACAATGAACGTGCAAAGCGTCAATATGGTGACAATCGGGAACACAAATATTGTAAATGCCGGCTACTTGAAAAGGGAAAACTTCTGGACCGGTCAGTATAGCTGTGTCACGTTTCCCAGCTTTTCACTACTTTCTCCTCGTTGACAACTGAGTCAGATAACAACGCTGATGGCGGAACACTGTGGCCGGCATAACACCGCAGCCTGACACATTCACAGCCTGACACATTCATAGCCTGACACATTCACAGCCTGACACATTCACAGCCTGACACATTCAGCACTGCTGCCAATCACAGAAACACAGGACTCACTTCCAGGAATCCACTCCAGAATAAACACTGTTATCAATAGAGCAACTGTGTGGTTTCAGATGAGAATCTCAACCCAAAGGTACCAGGAACACTAATTTCATCATCAAATACGCAAGCAAGATAGTGAGTAACCTTTCTTTGGTAATGGTAGGAATGGGTTAGGCCAATTATACGAACCTTTGTACTACTGTATATTCCTGTGGCTGTTGCTAGCACATGGAGTGTAAATCGAATATATTTTACACAGCTTGATCTTGACATGAACAAACTGTGTAGGCTATAAAATGATCCTATTTTTAAAATGAAGCTGATTTGATTTATTCATTTGTGGATGTATATAGTGAGACAGAAATGTGCCCCCCCCCCCAGAGGAACATCATTGGTTATGGCACATTATCTACAGTTGAAAAATAAATGGTTAGCTGCATTAAAGAGATCAGTGAAACTTGAGTTGATTTTGAAAAACAATCAAAATGCCACAAAAAAGCGTCAGGGGAAAGATGCCCCGGGGAAAAGATTGCCTCATTGACCCCCAGCAAAAGGTGTCTGTAGGCTTTATTTGTGTGTAACACTATGTTGAAGTAAAAATCTGAGCATATTTCTTGTATGTATGCCAACCCCAGTATAACAAATGTTAATATCATCACACAAATCAACTCCATTAAAGCTAAAAACAAATATGTACCACTGACATCTGTGCTGCTAGCTATGCCAACAGCTTATATAAACAGAACATGGCGGTTATCAATCTTTTAAACCTGAAAGGACAACTTCGAAATGCTACGCGGCAGGCAAACAGAAACCTACATCGGAACCGGACTTGAGTAACCACACTGTGGGCCCTGTTACAATAAATACATTTTGCCCACCTTCAGGAATGTCCACTTTGCATTCCATTGCCCTCTTAAATGCGTCTGTTCTGATGATGAATTCATTCGTAGCCACGCATTCATGCTCTCACCAGGAGCTGCATTGTATAACTAGATTAATACTGAGGGAGCCAGAGGGTGCTATCTCAACCACACACACACTCACACACACACACTGTCACACAGACACACACACTAAACACACACGCATGAATACACACACACACACACACACATTGCTAGGTGAGAGCACAAAACAGGCCAATGGAATGTGAAGAACTTACCACTTGACTGTCCTCTGGTTTCAGAGACACAGACACTAGTGGAGACACACATTACTTAATGTATCAGATAGAAACATCAGATAAAAACATCACTTATATATCTATTGGAAATGTCTTTGGTATTAGAAAGCCATAATAAGGCTGGATGTGATATGATACAACACATCTATTATATAACATAACTAGGCATATTTTGAACTGCCCAACACAATATCATTTTTGATTACAATTTAAAAAATTGCTATAATCTCAGACAAAAGCGTTCACAACGTCTTCGTCACTATATTAACCATTAAAGTTAATCTGCCCACAAATCATGACCTGAGGTACAGTCTGAACAGCGTCAACATATAACACAGACATTTATTATCATTTTTTTTACCTTTAAACTCTTAAACACTCTTTTGACATCCCCAAGAAACGAAGGCATTTGCTGTCAGGTCTCATAATGAACTTTGACGGTTGTACATCTCCCACAAAACTGTGAGGGACCTTGACGAAACTCTGGACCCTGATCTCTCTTTTGATGAAAATACAAAACATATTTCAAGAGTAGCATATTTCCATCTCCAGAACACTGCCAAAACTGGAACGTTTGTCAAAGAAATGCCGTACAAAAGCTCACCCACGCCTTTGTTACTTCAAGATGAGACTCCTGCAATGCTCTTCTCTCTGGTAACCCAGATAAGACACTAAATAAACTTAAAGTACCGCTAAATACAGCAGCTAGAAACTAGAACGAAAACATTTCATCACATTACTCCAGTACTAGCCTCTCTACACTTACCTTCAGACAGGGCTACAGTGTCTCCAGACCCCCACTGTCTCAGTCCCTAGTTATACGCTGCAACAGTTTTTGCTGGGGGGCTCAGGGTCCGTCTGTCCTGTCCCAAGATAATTTGCTGCATACATTTATGTGATGGCGAACTAGAGTCAGTCTGAATTTTATGTTAAGGCATACTTTGGATACCAAGGAATGCTCTCTAAAATGTTTCTGGTGTCTTTGCTGAATATCAGGAGGACCTGAGCCCCTGGATTGCACCTCAGAACTACCTGGCCTCTCTGGGGTTTTCCACTGGGTGTCTGTACAGGCATCTCGTGACAACTGATGTACCAAGGGCTTTGTAAAATATAATTCCCTAAGACTCAGTCCACATTCCTTAAAACATTGTGATCCCACGATCACAACATCTAGGATCAGGCCCGGACTCTTGTTCATTATTATCAAACAGGCAAAACTGATCAGAGATCAGCACTCTGAGACACCTTGTGATTCCACTGGGGTACTCCCAGCGGCTCCCGGTTATCAGCTCGACACAGGGTCTTCTGCAGCGCACGCGGAGTCGCACGATCCCCGGACGGTCCTTACGCTGCCCGGCATAAACGTCACAGATCAGTCAGAGACACTGACAGCCATGCCCTAACATTCAGTGTGCATTACCGTGACGTCGTTAGCCGTGAAATCTGTGTTGCACAACCCAGGCCCGTGTTGCCGCGGCGGAAACCTAAAGACGTGGTCCCTAAGGCTTCACTCCCGCATTAGTACCCTATTCCCTTTCTGGTGCACTACATCGGACGGAAGCCATACAGTGGGCAGGGCGAAGGGTGCAGACCAGGACGCGGCCTTGTCGTGATCCAGCATCGTAGATGTGTAGGCTCAGGCTGTGTGCATGCTATAAACATCATACTGCATGTTCATTATACCAATCACACTGTACAAAAAATCAGGCCGTACGTGCGCTGCTGATCAACTCGTGCACTGCACCAGCAGTCTTAAATCTGACACCCATAATGTGGCCAGGTTAGGCACGTCTTAGGGCAAGGGTTAGGGGTTTAGGTCTGTTCCGGCATCCAGGGCTTATTCAGCTCTTGGTTTTGTTTGCGTTCCAAATAGCACCATATTAGTCATAATACCTCTGACCGGGGTGGGAATTGCCAGGGACCTCACTATATGACATTGTTACAATTCTTACGTGTTGTTTATGTTATATGTGTTGCAATTCTTAAGATTATTTAAAGATATATACACATATATTGGTTTTCAATTGCATTTCTTAAGATTTTATTCATACTGCAATTTGATACAGTGATTGTATTGCAATCTGATATATTACACATATTGCTTACCATGAGTCTACAGTAGGGGGACAAGATGGAGCCATGTGAAAATATGTTTTAAACACTCATGGAAATAAAAGGGCTGCAAAAGATTTGACTCAGAAAACCTGACTCTTAGTTTTGTTGCAGCTACAACCAAGTACAGCACAAAACAATCACATTTTGATATTGCCCGATTTCCAAATTGTAATGTAATTCAAGGAAGATGTTCATGTTAATAAACAGCTTACAACATTGTTGTTAGTAAATTGTAACAATGTTTACTATGATGGACATTCCCTAAATGTTCTTTGGTGCAACCTGTTATTCCAGGTTATTAAAAACAAACAGATTTTTACCATCAGCAAACTCTTATCAACCAGAATATTACAAACAGAATAAAGTGTTAAGATTCACCAGCGTTTGAAGTGGACTAAAATTGGAATTGGAACTAATTTTGGGGTCCTGTTTATATCTACTTACAAAAGCCCCACAAAACTTTAGAGCAGATGTTCTGTAAAAGTCTCGAGCACTCCGGTGATCTCCTGTCCAAGTCATGCACTTGGAAGTGACACTTCAAACAGCGATCGTGGACAGAAAGAGCGCGTATGGCGTTATCATCAGATGCCTCATAATGTGCGTCCATCCCAAGGGCTTTAGCATTTGACTGCAAGACCGGGCGTCAGAAGTCTGCAATGTTATGATTGGCCGCCGCACTTAATTTGTCTGAATACATCACATTCTAATTTAGCGCGTACCACTGGCCGCAAGGATATGGCTACAGAGTTGAGTTTTGAACGCAGGACGAAGACATCGGCCTTAATAACGCTGTTAATTGGCTGCAACTTCACAAAGCACAGTTTCTTTGTTTTTTGTATCTGTGTTAAGGTGCTAGGTCCTATGGTTTCTTGGGTCCTGAAGGCTGTAAGATCCGGATGCATACAGGGATTCCCTCAGTATAAATAAAACCTATATTACTGGGTTACATAATTGGAGGAAAAATAAACATACGGTTTGATATAATTTAATATTTCACAAGGTCTGAGATGCAATTTGAGGTTTTTGCTTTAAGCTGTTTTACGCAATCTCAGGCAGTCTTGCGACCCATCCATCCCGCATAGATGCGGTTTTCTCAACATCATCAGAAACTGTGTTGAAAGATGACGACCGTGCGCATTGTTCAGCCTACGCCTTTGATTCTTACCTTCTTGACGGATTTCAGAGTAGGCACCGCAGTAAATGCGGCGGACTGCAATTCGCCCACATTCATGTTCATGTCGCTGTTTTTGCTGACGGTCATCGCAGAATATTTCTCCGCGACGTTTTCTGTCTCTTTGACATATTTCGTTGCCTGTTTCACCGCCTCCAACTTGCCGTCTACGACCACGTCAGTCATCTTTGCATTCAAGTGATTCAGACCTCCTGGGTGGGAATGTAGTGATGATGTCCGACTTGGTAGCAAAAGTAAGCTAAGTCTCGCCTCTCTGCAGTCACGCACCTCTGTCTTCTTGTCGAGTGATTATGAGCTTCCCTTAGTTGTTTATTTTTATTTCAGTATCAGCTGGTCTGCTGATCTAAAGCGTGACCTTGTACTATCCTGAACATCTATAGCGGCGTGTAGCGTATTGTGAGTATGGTACTCTAGTTGCCGTCGTGACTTTCTCATTGGCCGGTTTACCAGTTACATTCGGTAGTCGTTCACAAGCGCAGCATCCTACAGTGGGCGGTTTGTTAAAGCAGTCACCTGAACGAGTGGGCGGGGTGTGGGGCGCTTTCCTCAAATGGCCACCCAAGAAGAAAAGAGACCGCTTCTGTGCCCAATGAATACTGGACTGAGGGCATCTCATTTTTTTTATACAGTTTTGATATTATCTCGTGATTATTCATCACTGAATAATAGGTTAATTTACTAGCAAGGCCGGTTTGTTCACCTCTCGTATATTGCCATTAGCTTACGTTAACGATATTGATGATCAATAGAATGTAAAGCGACACCATCGAGCATACTGATGTAATTTAATTAACTTAATGCTATTCACAGAAGTAAACCTCAATAAAGTAGGCCTACATGAAGTAAAAGAACCGTGATCATCCTTGCAGTTGTTAAAAATAAAATCTTCTAGTTTCCTGTTGAGATTAGGAGCATGTTTTTTCTTGCTAGAGAAATGTGCTCTCCTGTTGCCTCAGTAAAAATCTTCTGCTATGGGTCATGACATCATAAAGCACATAGGGGTCATTTTTAAATGTTTACTGAACTAATAGCATGAAAGACAAGATGACATGTACAGGTAGCTTTAAGTTAATATTTCAAATATGCCTGAAATATTCCCTAGTGAAACTTTCTCGCCGGTTCGTCTACCAGTTTGCATTGACTTGTAGTCTTAGTCATAATCACTTTATAGGCACTCAGTAGTCTAATTTTTGCCCCCTCTTCTTTACAGTCCTGCTGCAACTACATCATGTTCAAGGGCTTTCTTGGATGCACAGGTGCTTCATGTCCCCCCACAGCATTTTGATGATTGAGACTTGGGCTTTGATTTGGCCATTGCATACACCTCCATTTCTTCTTTTTGAGCCTTTCTGTTGTAGCTTTGCTTGTGTATTTTGGATAATTTTCCTGTTCAGCTACAGCTTTTTGACAGATGGCCTCACATTCTCCTCAAGAACTCTCAGCTACAATATGGAATTAATGGTTGACTCAATGATGGCAACCTGTGACAGCAAAACAGTCCCAAACCATATGTCCACCTGCTCCATGTTTTACGGTACAAGGTTCTTTGGTTCAAAGACTGTGTTACACATTTTTTGAGGAAAAAAAACAGCCAGCTCTTGGGATGAATTTGGTTAAGACTGTGTATTTAATTACTTGGAAATGGCTTTGTAACCCTTCCCAGGCTAATGGGCATCAATAATCTTATGAGGGCCTCAGAGGTCTTTCAATCTTGACATAATGTTACCACACACCCATATGGTTAAGACAAAACTAGACCAAGTTTCTAATCTTTTTGGAAGGCTGGACCCTACCAAGCTTCTCCGTAACGACTTGCTAATCATTTGCACCTGTTTTGATGCATTATAATTTTAGCCATTTTATGTGATGGTAAAGGTAGAGGTGTACTAACTTCTGCCACATAAGAACATTAAATTTGTTTATTTTCATTTGTTAAAAAGTATATTTTGAGAGCTTTGTTAAATTAGGTTATCAATAAATGTGGTTCCAAAATATCAGTGTCAAAATATGTAAAGAAATGACTGTATATACACACACATTCGTTTTTCCTATAATTGTGGTAGCCTGAGACCTAACCCAGGAATCTGTTTCCTATTTCCTAGACATTAACCTTAACCTCAGTACGCTGGGATGATCCACCTAGGATCATCCCAGCGTACACTTGACTTTGCCCTAACGCCTAACCAGTAATGCCTAGACCCAGAAGTAACCAAAGTTATAACACTGTGCCCAGTTGTACAGCTTTCCGTCAATATAACCCCCAAGCTGGAATCACATTTTCCTTTGTGGGGACCTGCCAAAAAAACCTAGTGGGGACAGATTTTTCTGGTTTTATTATCTGTGTACACATAGACCTGAATGTCACTCACAAACACATTGAAAAAAAGACAAAATGAACTTAATAAAATTTAATGAACAGGGGTTGCATTCAAGAGTTTACAGAAAAACAAAAATGCATCAGAATATAAAAGTGACTTTTCAAACAAAGACCCTCAATAGTAAGTTAAACAGGTAAAGTACATTGCCAGACACAAATGCAAAATAAATGTGTTGTCCATCATGCTACAAACATCATTTTCTCATGAAAAAGGTTGTATAAAATACAATCCCTGTACAAACAACAATACCAAAAACTCACTAAAAAGCAGGGTTGGGGCCAATTCCATTTCAATTCAGTAAATAAACTAAATATGTAGTTCTACAATTGGAATTGGCCCTGGCTGAGAAGTGCTTCCAAACATGTACTAACAAAGATCATTTTTCAAATATGTGTAATTGTTTAAGTTTAGAATCCGTATGCTTGGCTTCTATGATGTAGAAAGATTTAACAAAATGGCAAAAGAGGCAAAACTGAATGTACTATCACTCGATAAAACATTCGAAACAGAAAAAAAATGCTCTGCTGTACAAACAATTTTTTTTTACTTACTATCGCTTCAGGAAATTGACCAAGTATTATGTAAAATAACAACAACAAAAAAGAACAGAGATACCGATCTAAGATCATTTTTCAGTTTTGCCTTTGATCATATTAAATATGATAATACGGACAGATCCTAGATCAGATACAGGCCCACAATGCAACAGTTCCAGTAAAACAAATGTTTCACATCTTTCTTGCGCCACGCCGCAATACCATCAGGCATTGCAGCCAATCACAGAGCTGGGTCAGGAAGTTGGGGTGTCAAGGGGTTATAGTTAATTCAAAGCGACCCCATTATGGAGGAACCACAGTTATTGGTTATAACGTGGTTCAGTAAGGACCAGGAGGTGTTCGGAGGTCACAGTTTTATGCTTTTGGGTATGAAATGGCTGCCATGAAGTCACCAAGAAGCCAGCAAATGATAGGTCAGTGATGGCAGATGCGTTGGGGTTCCCCCTTAAATTGTGATCCAGAAAAACACCACTTAAATCCAACCGGTTACTATTCGCATTCTAAGGAGACTACGTGGCCGTTGGCAATCTTGGTGGCGTAGCTGGGTGTTGGGTGGAGGGGGTGACACAGGGGTGGGCGTGGGTGAAGCGTGGCTGCGGGGTGCAGGCGCTACGAAACACGGACCATTTGGGCTACGGAGTCTTCTCCTGCCTGGGCTGACAGCTCGGCCTGTTGCTGTGGGACAGGAGGAGAGGGGTCACACACATCCCAGCGTTTCCCATCCCCGCCGGGAATCATCCCAGCGTTTCCCAACCCCGCCGGGAATCATCCCAGCGTTTCCCAACCCCGCCGGGGATCATCCCAGCGTTTCCCAACCCCGCCGGGGATCATCCCAGCGTTTCCCAACCCCGCCGGGGATCATCCCAGCGTTTCCCAACCCCGCCGG
>JACXGI010014521.1:7330-19089 GCA_016801175.1 Esox masquinongy | reverse complement strand
GCTGTCCAAAAGACGACCATTGACACCTTGCACAAGGAGGGCAAGACACAAAAGGTCATAGCTAAAGAGGCTGGCTGTTCACAGAGCTCTGTGTCCAAGCACATTAATAGAGAGGCGAAGGGAAGGAAAAGATGTGGTAGAAAAAAGTGTACAAGCAATAGGGATAACCACACCCTGGAGAGGATTGTGAAACAAAACCTATTCAAAAATGTGGGGGAGATTCACAAAGAGTGGACTGCAGCTGGAGTCAGTGCTTCAAGAACCACCGTATGCAAGACATGGGTTTCAGCTGTCGCATTCCTTGTGTCAAGCCACTCTTGAACAAGATACAGCGTCAGAAGCGTCTTGCCTGGGCTAAAGACAAAAAGGACTGGACTGCTGTTGAGTGGTCCAAAGTTATGTTCTCTGATGAAAGTAAATTTTGCATTTCCTTTGGAAATCAAGGTCCCAGAGTCTGGAGGAAGAGAGGAGAGGCACAGAATTCAGTGTAAAGTTTCCACAGCCAGTGATGGTTTGGGGTGCCATGTCATCTGCTGGTGTTGGTCCACTGTGTTTTCTGAGGTCCAAGGTCAACGCTGCCGTCTACCAGGAAGTTTTCGAGCACTTCATGCTTCCTGCTGCTGACCAACTTTATGGAGATGCAGATTTCATTTTCCAACAGGACTTGGCACCTGCACACAGTGCCAAAGCTACCAGTACCTGATTTAAGGACCATGGTATCCCTGTTCTTAATTGGCCAGCAAACTCGCCTGACCTTAACCCTATAGAAAATCTATGGGGTATTGTGAAGAGGAAGTTGCGATACGCCAGACCCAACAATGCAGGAGAGCTGAAGGCCACTATCACAGCAACCTGGGCTCTCATAACACCTGAGCAGTGCCACAGACTGATCGACTCCATGCCACGCTGCATTGCTGCAGTAATTCAGGCAAAAGGAGCCACAACTAAGTATTGAGTGCTGTACATGCTCATACCTTTCATGTTCATACTTTTCAGTTGGCCAACATTTCTAAAAATCCTTTTTTTGTATTGGTCTTAAGTAATATTCTAATTTTCTGAGATACTGAATCTGGGATTTCATTAGTTGTCAGTTTTAATCATCACAATTAAATGAAATAAACATTTGAAATATATCAGTCTGTGTGTAATGAATGAATATAATATCCAAGTTTCACTTTTTGAATGGAATTACTGAAATAAATCAACTTTTTGATGATATTCTAATTATATGACCAGCACCTGTATAGCATCCTTTCTCTGCCTGGGGAAGGCTATACAACTACCTCAAAAAAATGTGTGCTTTATCACTTTACTGTGAGGTAAATCGTTTACAAATGGAAAGCATTTCACCTGAAAGCAACTCTGCCTAGAAGTGGACACCCATCTAAAATAAACATCTGTTAAGCTGGAACAAATGAGTCAAGAGGAATGAGACAAAATCATTTGGACACTGAGCAAAGCTGGTTCACAATTACCAAAATACCTATTGCAGCTAAATGTTGCTTTACCAAAATATTAATGAATAATAACGTTTGTATAGTGCTTTTCTAGTACAATTACACAAAGTGGTAAAATATTAGTGAAAGCCATCTTATAAAAATGAGTTTTTAGGTAAGATTTAAAAGAATGCACTGACGTAGCACCTCTGATGTTCTCTGGTATGCTGTTCTAGAGTGTAGGGGCCCGTATAGCAAAGGCCCGGTTCCCTTTAGTTTTCAGTCTAGAATCTGGGACAGCCAGAAGTCTTTTTTCAGCTGATCTGAAAGGCCTAACAGTGCATTATGGGTTTAGCATGTCACTAATGTAATCAGGTTTCAGACCATGTAGTGCCTTAAAAGTGATAAGTAGAATTTTAAAATCTACTCTGAACTTCACCGTTAACCAATGCAGAGCTGCCAACACTGGGGTTATATGAGACCTTGATTTAGTCCTTGTAAGAAGTTTGGCAGCTGAATTCTATACAACTTGGAGTTTACCTAGGGACTTATTGTGGAGGCATGTAAACAAAGCATTACAGTAGTCTAGGTGAGATAAAATCAAATTTATTTTGGCAATGTTTCTAATTTGGTTAAGGTATGACTGCACCAATTTTTTGTGTTATATTCAAAATGTAATTCTTTATCAAAGAAACAAAATAATTTTTGCTAGCAATCCTAGAGCCACCCGAACCTAGAGCCAACCGAACCGAAATCGATGGGGGGCCAATAATTAAAACTTTAGTTTTATCAGTGTTTAACTGAAGAAAATCATTGGAGATCCAGTTTGTAACATCTTCCAGGTAATTATGCAGAACACACAACTTGCTCAAGTCATTAGGTTTAACCGACAACTACAACTGTATGGAGGACTAAATGTGCCATAATATGAAATAAATAAATAAATATATAAATAAATATATAAATAAATATATAAATAATTAAAAACTTAAATATATAAATAAATAAATACACATTGCATTTGCATTGTGTACACTTATGCATCGTCCAAATGAAATATACATTTCATTTGGATGGTGTGAAGTTGTGCATCATCCAAATGCAATGGGGCGGGATCTCACCCATTTGATAGAGCTGTCCACATTGGACTGTGAGTTTTATGCTTGGAACACTGTGATTGGGCACTTGAGAAGAAACCATCAGATGAGGCTGTCAATCATGTAGCACACAAACGAGTTTCAGTGAGCTCTTGTCGTTATGGATACAGAATTGGGTCGCTTTGAGAACTATTTACCCAGAGAATTTATGTTGTTAGCATGTGGCCTGTTTTCAGTTAGGCAACTTCCATTGTGACAAGTGCGTAATCAGGTGGAGGACTGGTTAAGTGGGTGTGTCTTGTTTGTGCCAGGCTGCCAGCACCGATCTATAGCTCAATAGTAGGCGTAAGCCTTTACAAGGTATGAAAAATATAGATTTCACCGTAGCAATGTTTTTTAGTTGCCGATAGAATAAATAGACGCAAGGTGTTAAACAGAGGGACTAGGTCCGGGCAGGCTGGACAAAACAGACACAACTTAAGTCATTTTTTCCACTTCCCTATATAATCGGATTTAACAATCATAACAAAACGTTACTCCCAACACCCATTCAAAAACTGAATAGGCCTGAATGTATCAGACAGACTACACATAGACTTAAGCAATCTCACATGCCTTATCCAGAGTGGCCCTAATGAGATACACAAATTGCTTTTTCCTTTCTATTCTCCGTGAGTTGGGCTACGGGTATATTGTGTTTGTTTCACCATTTATGCCAAAATAAGTGTGGCGTGCAACTGAAAGTTTGTTAACATCTATTGCCTGGTTGCTACTGTTGGTCAGTGGTCAATGTTGTCTCAATATCTTTCTCTAATTGTGTAGCCTCCTAGAAACTATACATTTGAATGGACTTAATACTGCAAATGTTTTTTTTCAAATACCAAAACTAGTCCAATTTAGAACATTAATTTGTTTAGAAAAAGAGCATGATGTGCTTTGTGATTTTGGAAAATTGCTTTGCACAGTTTACTGAGAATTTAATATCAATCAAATGTATCATGGCATAATATCGAGTAGGATGTAATTGAACAGTATTTAATATATTTTCATACAAGTTTATGGTTCCTACAAATTGTACCTAAAAATGTCTACAAGACCCGTATCTGTTAACCAGCCAATACTTGCCAGATTCTTCTGGGTTAATACAGGTTGTTCAAGGAGTGTAGTGTCAAGTTTCCAGTAACAGTGTTTTCAGTGTGCATGGACATAATGGAATGGGAACACCTCAGTCAAACTGAATGTCCCACTTTTATATTTCATTTGGATTGCGCAGACAAGCCAACAATAATAAAAAAATTACAATTATTATAATTACATTATTAAAAATATAAATAAATATATACACATTGCATTTGCATTGTGTACACTCGCGCATCATCCAAATAACCCAAATATTTAATTTGGATGGTGTGAAGTTGTGCGTCATCCAAATGCAATAGACATTTCTTTTGGATGGTGTAAACTTGAGTGTCGTCCAAATGCAATAGACATTTCATTTGGATGGTGTGAAGTTATACATTTTCCAAATGCAATAGACATTTCATTTGGACGGTGTGAAATTGTACATCGTTCAAATGCAATGGGGCGGGACCTAACCCATTTGATAGAAGTGTTCTCATTGGACTACAGTGTTTTGTGCTTGGAACACTGTGATTGGACATTTGAATACAAACTATCCGATGAGCGCTGTCCAAATGAAATCCAAATGAAATTTAAGAGTGGGACATTCAGTATGATTGAGGTATTCCCATTCCATTAAGTCCGTGCACACTGAAAACACTGTTACTGGAAACTTGACACTACACTCCTTGAACAACCTGTATTAACCCAGAAGAATCTGGCAAGCATTGGCTGGTTAACAGATACGGGTCTTGTAGACGATTTTAGGTACAATTTGTAGGCACCATAAACTTGTATGAAAATATATTAAATACTGTTCAATTACATCCTACTCGATATTATGCCATGATGCATTTGATTGATATTAAAATCTCAGTAAAAAGTGCAAAGCAGTTTTCCAAAATCACAAAGCACATCATGCTCTTTTTCTAAACAAATTAATGTTCTAAATTGGACTAGTTTTGGTATTTGAAAAAAAACATTTGCAGTATTAAGTCCATTCAAATGTATAGTTTCTAGGAGGCTACACAATTAGAGAAAGATATTGAGACAACATTGACCACTGACCAACAGTAGCAACCAGGAAATAGATACTAACGAACTTTCAGTTGCACGCCACACTTATTTTGGCAACCCTGCATGCTTGTGTTCCCTGCATAAATGGTGAAACAAACACAACATACCAGTAGCCCAACTCACGGAGAATAGAAAGGAAAAAGCGATTTCAGTATCTCATTAGGGCCGCTCTGGATAAGCCATGTCAGATTGCTTAAGTCTATGCGTAGTCTGCCTGATACATTCAGGCCTATTCAGTATTTGAATGGGTGTTGGGAGTAACGTTTTGTTATGATTGTTAAATCCGATTATAACAGGGAATTGGAAAACATGACTTAAGCTGTATCTGTTTTGTCCAGCCTGCCCGGACCTGGTCCCTATGTTTAACACCTTGCGTCTATTTATTCTATCGGCAACTAAAAAACATTGCTACGGTGAAATCTATATTTTTCATACCTTCTAAAGGCTTACACCTACTATTGAGCTATAGATCGGTGCTGGCAGCCTGGCACAAACAAGACACACCCACTTAACCAGTCCTCCACCTGATTACGCACTTGTCACAATGAAAGTAGCCTAACTGAAAACAGGCCACACGCTAACAACATAAATTCTCTGGGTAAATAGTTCTCAAAGCGACCCAATTCTGTATCCATAACGACAAGGGCTCTCTGAAACTCGTTTGTGTGCTACATGACTGACAGCCTCATCTGATGGTTTCTTCTCAAGAGCCCAATCACAGTGTTCCAAGCATAAAACTCACAGTCCAATGTGGACAGCTCTATAAAATGGGTGAGGTCCCGCCCCATTGCATTTGGATGACGCACAACTTCACAAAATCCAAATGAAATGTATATTTCATTTGGACGATGCATAAGTGTACACAATGCAAATGCAATGTGTATTTATTTATTTATATATTTAAGTATTTAATTATTTATATATTTATTTATTTATATATTTATTTATTTATTTCATATTATGGCACATTTAGTCCTCCATACAACTGTGTATCATCTGCATAACAATTAAAAGAAATGTCATGCTGACGAATTATACTACCTAATGGAAGCAAATACAGAGAAAACAGGATTGGTTCCAATTTGGAACCCCACTACATAATGGAAGCACATACAGAGAAAACAGGATTGGTTCCAGGATGGAACCCCACTACCCAATGGAAACACATAGAGAAAACAGGATTGGTTCCAGGATGGAACCCCACTACCTAATGGAAGCACATACAGAGTAAACAGGATTGGTTCCAGGATGGAACCCCACTACATAATGGAAGCACATACAGAGAAAACAGGATTGGTTCCAGGTTGGAACCCCACTACCTAATGGAAGCATAAACATAGAAAACAGGATTGGTTCCAGGATGGAACCCCACTACATAATGGAAGCATATACAGAGAAAACAGGATTGGTTCCAGGTTGGAACACAACATATGTGGTACAGAGGAAGATATATAATTGTTAATGGACACTACAAATGCTCTATTTGACTGATACGTCACCTGACGTCATATCTGAGATCCCAACCCAATTTCTAAGTCTGCCAATGAAAATGTTGCGGTCTATAGTGTCGAAAGCTGCACTAAGATCCAATAACAACAAGATGGAACACACTCCAGAATCAACATTCGACAACAAGCCATTTGTAACCTTAAAAAGAGCAGTTTCATTACTGTTTCTGACGAATACCTGACTGGAATTTCTCAAATACAGAAATGAGTGGCTATTGAATATTTACGCAAGCATCGTATATCAGTTTTGCATTATTCTTACAAATATTTCCTAATATTCCAATTTTTCCCCTGTTGGTTGCAGACTGAGGCAGCATTGATGTACGATGCAGTGTACATGGTGGCAGCCGCCTCTCAGCGGACCTCCCAGATCACTGTCAGCTCCTTGCAGTGCCACAGACACAAGCCCTGGCGCTTTGGAGCCAGGTTCATGAACATGTTCAAAGAGGTGTGTGAAGCAAGCCACTTTATCAACAAATGCTTCCCATATCCCTTGTCCCATCTTTTTCATATCTGTTATCTCTTTTACCCCTCTGTTATCTCTTTTACCCCTCTGTTATCTCCTTTACCATTTCTTTATCTCCCTTAACCCTCAATTATCTACTTTACCCCTCCTTTATCTCTTTTACCCCTCCTTTATCTTCTTTGCCCCTCCTTTCTCTTTCACCCCTCCTTTACCCTTCCTTTATCTCCTTTACCTCCCCTACCCTACCTTGATTTACATTCACTTGTTCACCTTTACCCCTCGTTTTGTCCAATCTTTTTCAAACCTCCTCTTATAAATGATAAATTTTTTACCTCTCCTTTACCTTTTACTCCTTATTTATCTTTTTACCTCCTTTACCCCATCTTGACCTACTTTATCTCCTTTACCCCTGCTTTATCTCCTTTATATTTCATTTACCTCCTTTACATCACCTTTATCAGCTCTGCATCCCATGCCTTGCCTTGACCTCCTTTATCACCTTTGTCTTCTTTACCTCCATTTAGCCTACCTAGTGAAAAACATGTTCAATCAAATTTAAATCTAAAATGTTCCACTTTCTTTCCGCTGATGAACTCCTTGGTTGTGTTGGCAGTGTGTTTAGGTCATTTTCATGATGAATTGTGAAGATCCAACCAAGAGTCTGGTGGCATTTTCTTGTACATTGGTAATCAAGATCTTGCAATTTTGCTGCCGAAGTCTTCTGCAATTAGTAGATTGTGACACTTTCACCCCAGCATTTTGGATGTTGGTGGTGATTTCACTGAAACTTGTTTTAGGGTTATTTTTCAAAGCTATGGTCATTCTTCTGTCATCAACTGCTTTGTTTTCCTTGGCTGACCTGGTTGTTGCCGATTGCTGATGACAATCTTTTTCAGGACATTCCAAACTGTTGATTTGGCTATGCCTTACTTTTGTGCTATAGTTCTGATTGACTTAGTATGTCAGGAGACAGGGGCTGCGATTGAGAGGAATCAGGTGCTTGGTTAGACGAGCGTTAGGGACTGAGTTAGAGGAGAGTCAGGGGCTGAGTTAGAGGAGAGTCAGGGGCTGGGTTAGAGGAGAGTCAGGGGCTGAGTTAGAGGAGAGTCAGGGGCTGAGTTAGAGGAGAGTCAGGGGCTGAGTTAGAGGAGAGTCAGGTGCTTGGTTAGACGAGCGTCAGGGGCTGAGTTAGAGGAGAGTCAGGGGCTGAGTTAGAGGAGAGTCAGGGGCTGAGTTAGAGGAGAGTCCGGGGCTGGGTTAGAGGAGAGTCAGGGGCTTGGTTAAAGGAGAGTCAGGGTTTGAGTTGGAGGAGAGTCAGGGGCTGAGTTAGAAGTTAGAAGAGAGTCAGGGGTTGAGTTAGAGGAGAGTCAGGGGCTGGGATAGAGGAGAGCCTGGGGCTGGGATAGAGGAGTGTCAGGAATTTGGTTAGAGGACCATCAGGGGCTTTTAACTGAATAATTGACATAATCATTGACATAACTCTTGACTTAATGACTAAATCACTAACATATTCATTGGCATTACAATTGACATAGTCACTGCATAATGCCAAATTAAGCATTTTACACCTACAAATATTGTATCTTAACAAATCTCTGCAGGGAATTGTAAGCAGTGTTGAGGATGCTACTCTGAAAATATAATTTAACAATCTTCCAATTACTTTACTTTGAAAAAGTAATTGGGTAAAATTTATCTTAAATGACGTCATACAACGTTTTTAACTTCAAAAACAGATTGCTATGGAGCCAGATGTTAACAGAATGTGTTGTTTTATTAAACAGAAACTATTTAAAAGTGCCAATTAGGCAGTCTATTCTACCAAAACACATCTGAACTTTTTTTACTTTTGATTTTACAGTACATGTCATGAACAAAATAAAGAAATTAACATTTTTTGAGAAACAATTATTCAGATATGCCGAAAAAAAAACATATTGCCTAATTCAACAAAGCTTTTCCAGCACACAGCACCTGCTAAAATAGCTACAAACTGTATATTGTTTGGTCAGTTGCGCCTAAGTTTCTGTGAGGACAGCTGCGTACCAACATGGACCAGGGTGAGTTACAACAATGACAAACCCTGGTTCACAGCTAAACTGAGACAGCTGTGTTTGGAAAAGGAGGAGGCGTTCAAGAGCAGGGACAGAGATACAGCTTTTGTAAGTCAGGGAAAGAAAGCAAGTGCCTGTATGGAGAGAAATTATTTCATGTGTCAGGCTTTACAGGGTTAAAACAACAGTTCTCAGCCAATGACTCTGCTTCTGTTTGGAGAGGCCTCCAACAGATTACCAACTACAAGCCTAAATCCCCCCACTCCATTAATGACCTGCGACTTGCCAACGACCTGAATGAGTTCAACTGCAGATTTGAAAGACCAAAGGGCAGTCCCGACATCTTACCTTCTCCCTGTGTGTCCAGCTATCTACACCAGCCCCCCACCATCGGGGCAAATCACACAATCACCCATCTCAGTCGTCCCCACCTCTGCCACTACAATGGCACTTTCAATCCTGGAGGGAGACATTAACAGTCTATTCAAGAGGCAGAAGGGCAACAAGGCCCATTAGACGCAAGGCAGCAGGGCCTGATGGCGTCTCAACATCCACCCCAAAGTACTGTGCAGATTAGATTAGATTAGAAGCAACTTTAATCTAATCTAATCATCAGCTCTCAGTGGGTTTTTACTGACATTTTCAACACCTCACTGGAGACATTCTGCGTTCCAGCCTGCTAGAAATCCTCCACCATCATCCAAGTCCCTAAAAAGTCTGGTGTCCTGGTGCAGTCAGAAGAACCTGGAGCTCAAAGCCCTAAAGACCGTGGAGATGATGGTGGACGTCAGGAGAAGGCCAGCTGCCCTTCCCCCCATCGCCCTGGGTGGCTCCTTAGTCAACTCTGTGGAGTCCTTTCGCTTTCTCACTTGAGGTGCTTGCCCAGCACCTCAAGTGAGAGCTGAACATCACCTTTTACCAAGAAAGCACAGCAGAGGATGTACATCCTGTGGCAGCTGAAGAAGTTCAACCTGCCAAAGATTAAGATGGTGCACTTCTACACTGCCATCAGAGTCCATCCTGACCTCCACCTTCACCGTCTGGTACACTGCGACCACTGCCAAGGAGAAGGGCAGGCTGTAGCAAATCATCTGCTCTGCAGAGAAGGTGATTTGCTGCAATCTGCTGTCTCTACATGACCTACACCTTTCCAGGATGTGGAGGTGAGCGGCAAAGATTGGAGCTCATCCTCTCACCCTGGAAATGGACTATTCAGAACTCTCCCCTCTGGCAGAAGGTTGAGATCTATCAGACATCTATCCGGGGGAGGCAACAGGCAGGAAGTCAATCCACCCACATTGCCAAGCATCAATCAAAGGGACACCAATCAACCGCAACCACCCTGAAATGAGGGCTGAATATTGCCAGCAGAGTTCACCCTAATTACACAATGGGCGCAACGGAGAGACAACAACAAGCCAGTGACTCCACCCCCAAATGGCACTGGAGAGAGGGCATCCCAGTGGTGATGAGAGCCCACCTGGCAAGACAGCAAGGGTGGACAGTATCAAGCCTTTCTGTTCACCTTCACACCCCTGGGCCAGACTGCACTTAATCATAGACCATGCTGAAGAGATGAGTCTTTAGTAGTCACGTGAAAGTTTGCACTGAGTCTGCATTTCTAACCTTAATTGGCAGATCATTCCACAGAAGTGGAGAGATAAGCCCTGACTCTGGCTGTTTGTTTAGAAATTCTAGGTAAAATTAGAACTGCATCTTATCTTAGGTTACATGTAGGTATGTATGGCTGGATCATTTCAGTGAGGTAAATAGGAGCAAGTCCATGTATTGCTTTATAGGTTAACAATAAAAACCTTAAAATCAGCCCAAGCCTTAACAGGCAGCCAGTGTAAAGAGGCTAGTACTGGAGTAATGTGTTCAATTTTTTTTGTTCTAGTTAGTATTCTAGCAGCCGTGTTCAGCACTATTTGAAGTTTATTTATTGATTTATCAGGGTAACCAGAGAGAAGAGCATTACAGTAATCTAATCTAGTGACAAAAGCATGGATTAGTTTTTGTACAGCAACAGTAATGATAACAGACTGATTGATCCACAAACTCCACAGCCTAATGAAACAAAAATTATTGACATGCTTGATGAAGATTGGCCAAAACGTATGTAAAATAAACAAAGGTGATATGAGCAGTATTGACATTCCTGAAGATGTAGAATATTTTTTACTTCACTAATGATTCAAAGGAATTAACTAAAATTTGTTCTCAAATTTCCCCCAAAATAAAGGTAGAAATTATTGGCACACTTATTTCAGGTACTTTGTGCATACCAAATGTGAAGGCATTGAACCTTGTACCATAATTTATGAGATTTGAAGTCAAACTGATCCCAGTTTGATCCCAGTTTGAAGTCAAACATTTCTGCTCATACATTATCATGCAAATCTGTACTTTCTGCAGAAAAGTCAAACATTTTCTGCAGAAAGTACAGATTGGCAAATTTTAAAACCTATTTCAGAAAAGCGAATAAAGATAACACCTGACATTCCAAACCAACAGTTTCATACAATTTGAAACAAAGAGTTTCCTAAACTTTCCATACACCGTCACACAACAGGATGGAGTGAAGAGGGCTTTCTTTCTTTTTTTCTCTCCAGGCAACATGGAATGGTTTGACAGGGCAGATTATTGTTAACAAGACAGATGGTTTAAGGAAAGACTTTGACCTGGACGTGATCAGTCTAAAGGAAGACGGCTTGGAGAAGGTGAGACAGAACCACAGTATGTCATGTCCCCTGATGCAGGACTACTACGCACTCACGTCCCAGACTCATATCCAAGACTCACAACTCACACACTCACATCCCACATACTCATCCTAGACTCACATACTACACACTCACATCCAAGACTCACATCCCATACACATCCTAGACTCACATACCACACACTCACAATCACATCCTAGACTCACATCCCACACACTCACATCCTAGACTCACATACCACACACTCACATCACAGATTCACATCCCACACACTCACAT
>JACXGI010014520.1:0-18922 GCA_016801175.1 Esox masquinongy | reverse complement strand
TGTGAGGCCATGTGTTAGGGCTGAGTGTTAAGGTTGGATGGATGTGTGTGAGGCCATGTGTTAGGGCTGAGTGTTAAGGTTGGATGGATGTGTGTGAGGCCAATGAACGGAAAGCACGTGGACCACAGAAAAAGATGCACATGAGCTCTGCACCCGCACTCACCCGGACACTGCTCGCTCACACACACCCACCCGCACGCACACAGACACACACACACACGACACAGCTCTGTGCTTCTGTTCTACAGGACATGTCAGCATGGGAAGTTGGATCTGTCATTCACAGGCACTGGCAAAATAGGAAACTCTTCCAAGAATGCAAACTGTGAAAAACCAAAAGCTCTCTCCAGAGTAGAGACCTGGGTGTTTCACCTGGCAACTGTTAAAGGTAAAATAGATGTTATGTTAATAACGTGATTCTTTATTTTTTAATTTAAGATGATGACATTTTTCCTATTTAGAAGAAAATCACCGTTTTGTAGACTTTCAATTCACTGAAGATGAAGTGATGCAATCGCACGACAGCCATTCAGAAATATTAAAAAGGTCACTTTCTGATCTTGTTCGATTCTCTACAATGTCAGGTTCTCTCGTCACTATGAGGAGAGAATACCACACTGTCCTCTAGCACCAGCACGCTTGAGTATCCAGCCCTCCAACACAAAGCTGCTTTTAGATTCAGCGTTTTTTTAGATTCAAGTCCTTCATCTGATCATGAAAAAGAATAAAAAATGACAGCTTTAACTTGATTCATAAACAACGTGGGGTTCCCCAGTCACTGCGGGCCCAGGCACGTCTCTCACCAGGACAGGGCACGGTGCAGGCCTCCTCCAGGCTGATCTGTTTATCTCCGTCTACAGAGGGCTCCAGGTCACCACACAGCTCATCATCCACCAGGCAGCCTTCTCCTCGGCCAGAACCGTCCGACACAAAGCAGGACACATTACGGAAACGCAGCCCCTCTCCGCATCGAGCGCCCTGGAGGAAAGGCACAGAGACAAACCAACATAGATAAAATATGCCCATGGCTTTAACACCTCAGTCCATCGGGTTTTCATAGTGACTGTAGCAACTCATTTTAAGCCACAGGATCTAAATGCCAGAAATGCTAAACCAAGTCCTCAAGTCTCAGACAAGATTTAAAATGAAGCACCTTGTCCACATGTAGCTATACATCCACACAGAGCTGAGCTGCTGTGTAGATGACATACCCAAGTTATAGTTCAGAGTTTATGTCTGCCATTGATCATTTGGTTTGTCAGAAATAGCAGCCAGTTGAAGACGGTGCCGTAGGCGGCTGATGCGCTAGAGACTGCTGCTGAAGGAAAACAGTCAGGAGCAAAAAACACTGCGAACATGCCTTCACTCTGCATTTCAGAAATAGAGAGCTACAAAGAGAGAGTGAGATGGAGTCCATGCCTCACCCACCTGGCCCGGCAGAGCACAGCCTGCATACAACCCTTAGCCATGTTATGTTGAAGCAGTAAGGCACAAGGGGGTGTGTGTGGTATATATGGTGGCTCTCAAATATTTAGTCGTGGAAATTTGCAGATGATGATCGCTCGAGATGCCACCTTCAGAGGTAGCACGCGCAACATTTTGGATAGAGCCAAAAGGCAATTCGGTCGGCAATGTATACATTTTCTGTGCAGTGCGCACGCATTTTCACTGGATTTTCCCCGCGACTGACGGCCACAACACTGCGTGGTACGTCTCGAACACGCCGGTGTGAATTCAAACGCCACGGAAATCATTACGCAAACCATATAAGTCTCTCTATTTTATTCTCTCGTAATGTAAACAAGCCCTAAGACATAGACACAACCCCTAGCTGTGGTTATATTGGCAATATACCAGAAACCCCCAATACGCCTTATTGCCAAAAAAAAGTGATGGTATGTCATACCCGTGGTATACAATCTCATATATTACAGCTTACAGCCAATCAGCATTCGAAGCACCCGGTTTATAATATCCCATATACATTACATATACAGGTCATACATATACATTACATATAAAAAATGAAGATACCACTGCACCTTTTTCTTTCCTTTCCAAAAAAGTCGAAAAGGAAGGTTTTGAGTGAGGAACAGAAGGGCTGAAATTAAGAGACCACTGCAAATTGAACGCGTCTGTTCCTCACTCAAAACTTTGGAAAGAAAAAGGTGCAGTGGTCTCTTAATTTTTTCCGGAGCTGTATATTCATTACAATAGAAAAGCTTGGTGGTTGTGCTTGGTCCCATCTTGGTCTGGCACAAGACAGGCAGTGTCATGGAGAAATAAAGAGAGAGAGATAACACATTATCTCACCTCTGATGTGCACTCAGACCAGGGGCTGTACCTCCACTGGTAGCAGGGTTTGACAGGACAGGGCTTCCACTGCTCCATCTGAGGGGAGCAGGGCCTCCCGTCCCCCTGGGGCACCTGGAGAACCGTTCTGCTTCGCCACAGCTTCCCTGGAGACAACAGAAGAGTTGATTTTCATACTACGATAATAATTTTAGTGACTTCACCCTTCCTTCTCTCCAGGGGACTGATCCAAGGACATGTCACGAAAACAAACTTTACTGGCTGAAAAAAAAAGAATCCAGTGCATTTTAATGAAACGTGTTATTAGGGTGCATTACCCAACTAGCTATGTTTGAAGAAAGATTTGTAACATCATTGAAGGCGAGAGTGTCTTTTTTAATTATTTACATAGAGACTTGGGTCTTGGGCTAACAGAATCAGAGACACTCATGTATGACTCATAACCATTTCCATTCCAATCATCTGAGGCTATTTGAGGAGCTTTGCTGTAAAAGAACACTATTAAATTACATCACCACATTTCACTCAATCCCCTCTCTCTCCTCTGTCTCTTTTCGTTATGCGCGACTTCCGCTAGGCTCCAAATGACTTCATCTTGGGATGAAATTTTAGATTCTAATTCTGATGCCTTTAGCCATTCTGCATATTCATATTCTGTATTTTAAAAATTAATTGAAGACACTGCGTTAAATCAGGGGGGTGTCAGAGGTAAGGGGGGAGTAGGAATGAGATATCCTCTTACCCAAAATGCCCTGTGCTTGTTAAGCGAAGGCCCCGGGGAATAGACAAGATAAACTCTGTCATTTAGCTGG
Organism: Esox masquinongy; assembly: GCA_016801175.1. NCBI lineage: Eukaryota > Metazoa > Chordata > Actinopteri > Esociformes > Esocidae > Esox > Esox masquinongy. The sequence continues at coordinate 15,797 of JACXGI010014520.1, read as the reverse complement.
TCTCTCATGGGAAACGCATGCCGTTTCTTTTTTTTGCACTATCTCAAAAGTATTTAATACATTAATATTCAGTAATGTACACCACTTTAAAAACCCCTGCACAGAAGGTCCTGGAAATTATTATCATAGAATTTCATTGTCACACATTGTGCTATAAATTCAGATTACAATATTGCTTTTTTTAACTTAGTGTTTTTTTCAGGTAGGAAGACAATATGGAGACGGTCACTGGCACACAGAAAGTAACAAAGTGGATATTTAAATGTTTTATTAAAATGGCTTCTAAAAGTGTTCAACTGTTATTTCAGTAGATTGGTGACAATGATATGAACATACATACAGGGTTTTGGTGTCTATACAAGCATCATACTTCAACACAGTGTGAAGTACACATAGACTCATTTTGCTGGGGTACAATGTAGGGGTTCACAACATTTCCCAAATGGCTTCTCTCACCCCTAAGGCATTTCTGATGTTTTGGTTGCGTTCCACTGAACTATTTCAGGCATCCATTCAACGATTGTAAGACAGAGAAACAGTGAGACTAGTGGGGCTTTATCAGCATCATGTGAGAAATGACTGTCTCTGTGAGATACCAGCCCACACTCCATCTACCCACAACCTCAGCCTAGAACCAACTATCCAGGTGGGGCTTATAGGCCATTCACTCTCACCCGGTACCTCGGGTTAGTTGGGTCACACATTCTCAAACGCTCCAATTCTAACTTAACTCGTTAATCATATTCTATTTTATTTGTTACTCCAGTTTTCAGAGGTTCGCACGATGTGCTTTTCAGATGACCAGCCTGAAACCCCCCCAAAAGAGCAAGCAATGCAGTGCAAAAAGCACAGTGACCAGTAAAACCTCCCATGAAGGAAGGGACTTTTGAAGGAACCTAGAGAGGAACCAGGCGTGGCCAGTGCTCTCCTATAGCTTCACTCCCCACTCATTCGCTAATAATATACGTTCATTATACGTTCTTTATTGGTGTTGTCTAAACACCAAATAAAGTTCCCTTGGCCTGAGTGCATTCAGTCACTTTCCCTCTCTGGGAAATGCCATCGACGTAATTGATGCAATCTCCATGTGGCGGTGTGGTTTTCTCTACGGCTGACAGCACAGGGGCCTTGGAGACACAGCTCCTTAATGTTGAACAAAATCACAACAGATTCCCCTGGGCGAGGCTTAGCCCTGCAGCTACCCACTACTGCCATACAGCTGCTGATCAATGTTCTGGCGAAACCCGCCATGATGCGTGCGCCGCCCCGTAAACCGGGATGAGCTGCCCCGAGTGATCACCTCCTTCGAAGGGTTTGTGCCTGTGAAATCTTGAGACAACCATCAAAACGTTATTATATTGGGGTTTTTTTACCAGCAGACAGGGTTTTCCTGAGATTGCACGACGTGCGCTTTATTTAGCGGCTATGCCAAGGACTGACGGCAATTGTTATGTCCTAATGTGACAGTGACTGTAGAGGTGGCTTTATCCTCACACAGTGGGTGGTCTCTATGCAGCGGTCACTTAGGAGGACAGACGGTAGGTTAGCAAGGGAGAAGCTGATGCCAACTGTCCCATATCGGTGTTTGGCAGAGGAAGACAAAAGGCTGAGATTATATCTGCTCAAAGGTCTCATATGCCCAGGAAATGAGTGTGTGTTTGCGTGTGGGTTTGTGCATATTTATGTCGCACTGAGTAATAATGATGCATTGGTGATGCCAGGTGATGCCAAGTGATGCCAGGTGATGCCAGGTGTCTCCACCTTAATATTCTCAGAAAGAACGTGGAAATGAATAATGTCCTCTAGGAAGAAGTGGAACGAATGTGAGAAGCTGCTCTCTTCGTCTCCTCTTACCTGCTGCTACTATAATCCCTATATCCTGTGGAAAATCCTCCTGTTGCCTGGGGACAGATTAAGGTGTACAACAATAGCTTAAGCCTGCATTGGTTTCATATCTCCGTCTGTATTTGCTCTAGTGACTACGGGCCAGTGGGTTTCATGTATCAGCCGGGTGTTTGCTCCTTGGCCTACTGCGACTCTGACCAGAACTCTGGAGGACCCATGACTTCAGGTGGAGTGGTCCCTGAGGCCCAGACCACCTGGTTTAATGGGCCGCCAATCAATCCTCGGATCGTGCAGAATTACACACAAGGACATAACTATCCCTCCCCCTAACCCTCGTTCCTATGAGCACTGAGGAATGACTCATTGTGACTATACACCACAGCTTGGGTTTATTCTTAGGCATGACGGAACACAGAGTGCCAGGATACAGTCCGTTGCTGTATCCCCCCCCCCCCTCCCCCGAGGTGCCCTATTGTTGTAATAAGCTGTTACCATCGGAGTTAAAAATAGAAAACAAAATAAATGCACACCCATATCCCCGCTTACAGCCAATCAGACTTCGGGATCCAGTGCGAAGCTGCTACTTCGATGTGGACTGGCCGTTGTGACATAATGTGACTACCCCTGAACACATTCCCAGCATTTCCCAAACACTGAATGGTTCATTTTTTATAAGTGGCTGGGGGCGATTGCGACATACCTGCTAGACCACAGGTGTGTGTGCACTCAGACCAAGGTGACCAATCAGAAAGCTGACAGTTGACGGGGCACTCCACCACACATGAAGCATTCATCTGCCACTTCCTGTCCAGCTGCAGCTGAGAGAGAAATGGAAAGAGTTCATTGTGTGCTTTCTTAGTATTTCTCAAAACATTGCTTGGTAGCAAATATAATATTCTTAACAAGTAAAAAAATACACAATCTTGCATCCGGATAATGGGAACCAAACTCTGCCACAGACTGGCCTGGGAAAGCCAATGGGTCTTTACAAGGTTTATAGCTTCTGAAGTAAGGGTGCAATAGAATTTTGACAAGGCTGTCCACTTTTTTAATGTTCCTAACTTAAATTAATCTGTTACACAGTTAATTGAGTTTTGAGTTTGTTTGGCCAGACCGGGTTGTGGTAACCCAGACATTTGTGTTCTACGCTGTTTTCAAGCGCCTCCAAGACAACACGCAAACTGTAACATTTATAAACTCTTAAGTAGGATGAATCTCATTAACAAACTTGAAAAGAGAACAAAACACACCTCTTCACAGAACTTGAGGTCGACAGACTTGCCGTCGCTTCGTACACAGTCCAACATGCGTGTCTTGATACCACTACCGCACACAGCTCTCTCACTCAACTGACAGGTGCTCCAATCTGCATAGACAAAAATATGCATTAAAAAAAAAAACATTTTGAAACGATGAAAGAAACTACTAACCTCTTTTCATTTTCCAGCACGCTCAATTAAAATCTAAATGTCATACAGGCAAGTATGCCTGAAGTAATATCACATTCAATATTATATTTACCATCCTGAGCCTCATAATTCCAGACTGACATATGGCTCAGGTACCATCCACTGGGAGCAGTAATCCAGCCTGGTATTTGCCTTACCTGTGATGTTATAGGAGTAGTGATAGCAGTTGCTGTTGAGGCTGCAGGGCTCTTTCTCAGTGGTGTTGGGGCACAGCCTGCCCTCCCCGGGCTGGCGAATGGGGTACGCCGTCCTCTCCCGAGTGCTGTTCTTGTTGCATGGCTGAAAAACAGAGAAGTCCATCGATCCACTGCTCCAATGAACTTAGAACCCTTTCTGCAACCACAGTTAAGCTCATATCCTGGCCTCTGGCATGGACCTCAAAGGCCAAGGAACAGCGAGGAGTCAGGGAATCCACCTTTAGTTTGGCATTTCATTCAAATGAACCTAACATAGCAGGCCTTCAAATAAAAGCCTGAAACTAGATCCCAGTAGTCTTGAAGACAATCCTGTTATTGGAGGAAATGTTCTCTTCTGCACAGTTCAACCAATCCAGTAAATCTAGCAATAGAGTTGTCTTGTTAATGTTCTAAAACGGAAGCAAAGGTTATCTTTTATTTCCCCTAAAAGCCATAACTCGGGTTTGCCAGAAACTGTTCACAGGGTGAACGCAAACCAAATACAAAACATTTTTAAAGTGAGGTTACATTCTGACCAGCAAATCAACATGTTTGCATCAGTATATTTTTCTTACACCTCAAGTCATACAAACATCATAATACATGTATTTCAATGAGCAAAAGAAATCTATTCAACCATAATGCAATAATCTGAAAATATTTCATTCACGATCTATGCCATGCTAATTCAGAGCTAACATCTATTGTATTTCACATTTCACACCATTCCCATTACCAGGCTGTGCCATAGACCGACTGGTGAAGTTAATTACCTTTGATACAGAACATGTCCCGGTAGAAACCGGGGAAGACAGAACACCAAATTGAAATTGACTGACATCGCCACGGGAATAGACCAGTTTATCAAGTAATGGTGGTTTAATCATTACTAGATAACATTACTAGATAAACTGGTCTGTTCCCGTGGCAGTGTCAGGCAGTTTCTATTTGGAGTGCTGTCTTCCCCGGCTTCTACAGGGACATGTTCCGTATTAAAAGGAATCAACTCTTCCAACAAATCTGTGAGAGAGCCTGGAAAAGGGAATGACAGGAATTTTGACAAGGTTGACCCTTCTATCCACTAAACGGTCACCATTGTGAGCATGCAAGCACGCACGCATGCACACACACACACACACACACACACACACACACAAACACGCACACACACACGCACTCACAGGTGACAGTGTTACCTCCCCATTTCCCTATAATACCTGCTTTTAAACAGACCTTAAACAGACACAATATGCTATTTTTAGCTGCATGAGATCATCTTCCCTGCTGAATGTCATCCCGGCCTCTCCCCCTTCTTTCCTTTCTCTGACTAGACCACAGCTATACCACACCCATCAGATAAGAGCGCATACTGAATGGCCATCTCTAAGACCCTTACTGGGGCATCACGCATACCAAATGCCATCATGCAGAATGGTTGACAGCCCAGTAGGGGCCAAAAAAAACCACCGGTCATTAAGTCAAATTAAACTGGTGCCCAAAGCCAGAGTTGGCGGGATACAGCTCAGCTGCAAATTGGATTTCTCACTGTGGGAAAATATCCGACACAGGTGGGGAGTGGAGACATTTTTGGACAGGATTGGACATTCAACGTGACGTGTGAGTCAAAAATCATGGCGAGAAGCAGAAAACCTCTGTGCTTTTCAGGTTATAGTTAACCCTTTACACAGTCTTGCGCCAAGTGTGTTTTTCCAGGGACCACAGAATTACAAAGGCATCGAAATGGATGAGGACAGTCCTCGGTTGGCCCACCTGCCGAGGTCGAAACGGATTCACATCTGACCAATCCCAGAGTTAAAAGAAAAAAAGTTAAAAGAAAAAGCGGTCAGTCCGTGTTGTTACCCGTGAGCAACGGCTCCAGGAGCCCCAGTCAGATAGGACGCAGTCGTCAGGACAGGGCAGCTGGCTGTTTCTTGCCCCAAGGGGCATCTCCTCCGGGTCACAGAGGTAGTCATCAACCGGGTCTGACGGCCCATCGATCGTGTTCTGCATGCATCTGAACAGGAGACGGGGGGGGGTGAAGTTAAGGAACCTGACAGGCAAAGACAAGACACTGCTGAGTCCCTTCACACCGTTAGACGCTGCTGTGTCTACGGCGGCCCACCACACCTGACTTTTCTGGTCTGCACTCCTTCCCCACAGTTCTCCTTTAGGTCCACGTTGCTGACCTTCCAGACGCTCCAGGGTTCAGCCACCCACACGTACTGACCACAGTCACTGAGACAGGGCACCACCTCGTATACCTGGCGACAGAACGACACCGTTAGCCAGCCGCGGCCACGCCGCCATACGTCCCACTCTAATATATTCCATGACCAAAATAAAAAATAAAAAATGTATCAACTGCACAAAACACAGTACAAGGCAACGTCACTCACCTGAGCCTGAGGGGGTGGGGGTCAGTTTATACACCCAGAGAGAGAAGAGAACCGGGAGAAAACACACAGTGAGTGTTCAAATACACAGTTATTGTAATCAAGTGCAACAAGGTCCCATATATATCTCTGCAGGAAAATGGCGTTCCCAAATTCTTCCCCTTCTCCCGCATGGCGTGACTACAGCCCCTCCTACCTGGTTCACGTGGTCTAATTTGGGGCACGGCCTCCCGCCGTTGTAAGGCTTCTCCCGCAGCCACTTGGAACGCACTTTGACCCCACTGCCGCAGGACTTGCTGCAGCGCGACCAGTTGGACCACTCGCTGAGCTTGCAGTCGGATGGACAGGGGATGATGCAGGCTTCCTCGATGTACCCTAGAAACCAAGAAGAGAGACACGCGGGCTTCAATGCAGAGCCGTCATCTCACAGCGTCAGCAACAGCTCACAACGGCGGCCGAGGTGTCAAGCTACTAAAAGCAGTCGGGCAACGTACAACGACAAAGCACTTTTCTTTTACCACTACAACCACAGATGTATGAGAGGGGAAAGTACATTATTGAGGGTAAAGGTGCTTGCTACAATTGTGATATCTTGCTACGACTGGGATATCTTGCTGTCACACCTAGCTAGCTGAAGATCAATACACTAATTGTGAGTCACTCTGGATAACAGTGTCTTGCTAATCTTACCAAAATGCACAGATTCTTGATACAGTATATATACTTTCGGAACCATTTAGCAAAATATCACAATGAACAGCATGTGGAGTGAATCCACCATTCCTACTGATAGTGATGAAAAGCTAAATGTTCCCAATAAGAGAAGACTATTATACCGTTTATTGGAGCTTGGCAAACACACTGAAAAAAGAGAGCAGCAGCCTGTTTGTCTGTGGTTTTGAGGCAAGCCAGTCAGAGAGACAGGGACAGAGAGAAGTAGAGAGAGGTCATGATTTTTGCTTTTTTTGGCAGGAGCGCCTTTCTCTAGGCTTGTTATTTCTGTTTATGTGGCAAGGGTAGATTGCAGAGCATCATTTGTCCCCCCCGGAAACGCTGGGAGGTCAGCGCTCTTAGCTGTTACTGTTCCCAGAGATGGTTCACAACACAAGAACCTGTGAGGATTCACAGAAGTGGAAAATGCATGAACATTTTACCGATGTGATTTTTTGAAATTCAAGTTAAAGTTGGTATTTATGAAATTATTTCGTAGTGGAGGGAGAAGCAAAATGCAGTGCTATCTGGCCTTAAATTGATAGTAAACAATTGCAAACTATTGGACCATGGTTACCAACGAAAACCTTCACAAGAATCTTAACAAAGTACAGGCTCCATAAGAACAACACAGTCCTGCCATTAAGAAGGACAGACTCTCTATGTAGGAGACTCTTTGTGCAATCACTGCACCGTAGCAGAACCTGTGACACAGTTGCATTTCCTGACAAAACATTAAAAATTAAAATAAAGAAACGCACATCTATCTATTCATTGCAGTGCAGGGCCAAACGGAGTGAGCTACTGAAACCTCTAGTTCTATGCAGCGCCATTTCTTCTACAGAAGCTGCTGTAAGATCAAGACCATCCCCATATACAGTCTCAGTAACAACCTCATTAATGGGCTGCCACCACCAATACGAGCATGTTTGTTAATTACTCCTTCTCAGAACTAGTTAGTTCTCACTTACACTAAGACCAACACATTACAATAAACCCGCTGACCGCTTGCTGTCAACCTCCAGCCATGCTGGTTCCATTCTCCCAGGCCTAAGCAAAGCAGGAATTTCTGTTGTTACTATAGGTAGCCAAACTAATTTAATGTAATTTAATCCGTAACACGTGTGGGAGCCATTTAGATATAATGGTTGTCCAGTTCGAGGAAAAGCTCCAATACCAGTCCAGCCACAGCATTACTACAACCACAGCATTATTACCGAACAATCACAGGCATATTGTCAGCTGGAGATGACCCTAATCCTTCAGATTGAAACATGTAGACATGGTTTTGAGTGCGACCATGTGACCTGCATGCGCACCTAAATATTTGGTGACTGACCTGGAAATGCAATTTTGGATCAGCAGTGTGCCTGGAAAAATATAATATTCTACCTTTAATAGCTCAAGGTTGTAACAATGCTCCAGCAGTTGTTTTGCACCATTATCTTTCAGCGTAGATACCATGCAAAACTCATGAGATGACGTTGAAATTAATGTGAAAAATGTCCAAAAATTCATTAGAGTATTGAGAAATATTTCTTTCATTACATTTTCGGTTGATTTCTGTTGGAAACTGACGTCGGTGCCCAGTGGGTAACAAACGGTAATAGCAAATAGCCTGTGGCATTTCATCACGTCACCATAACACGCCATCAACCACAGACACCCATACACTTAGTGAGTCATCACCCATGACGGCACCAGTTTTCCCAGAGAACAAACACCGAAGCCCGCTCCCTGCTATAAGCACTTTGAAGTAGACTGCATATTTGCATTGACATTGAAGGTACCACCGCACTGTGTTTCCTAATTCCCTTCTCTGCGGCGGTTCGACGACGAAGCTGCTGTGTTTTCCTAAATGCTAATACAACTCGTTGGGAAGAAAGCACCTCTGATGTTCCTCTGACAGATTCGGGCTGGGGCCAGAGGGCCAGCTAAGCAGGGCTTTCCTCTCCAGTGCCACATTGATTTGTTCTCTTTTTAATTTACAATAAGGAGATGATGAAAGGAGACAGTGAGATGAGCGTAAGCTCCGCATTCCCAGTCTGATGTCGAATTGGGTTGGATGGAACGGAATCAATAGAACACATGTAAATGTCTGAATAATTATTCTCATGATGCAGAAGAAAAGCTTCTGACTTTTTTTGAATAAGAAGCTGCAACAAATGGACGAGAACTCAAGAGACAGGCGTTCCCAATTGCCTTATATTTCTTTAAACGTGCTGTGCTTGTTTTGGTTGTAACGGGGCGATGATGACGTCACATCACTAAACATCCCTTTTGTTGTAAAAAAGGTGACATCCCGGGAATTAACATTTGACGAGAGATGGCAGAGGTTGAGGAAGAGACCCCACATGACTCCTGCATCGTCACGACGACAGTCTGACCAATACGACGGGGTGACGAGTTACCACCCCCCCCCACCCCCACTTACAGGCACGCCTGATAAAAGGGGCGCGGACGGGAGGCCCGTGGGACTCACCGTGGCTGTTACAGCGCGACGTCTCCACCAGCCGGTTGTCCTGGTCGTAACACACCGTGGCCTGGTAACGGTAGCCCTGGCCGCACTCCTTGATGTCCCCCTGAACCTTCATGCCCAGCTGGCCCTCCACGCGCCCACCCTCAGGCAGGATGCAGTCGGACCAATTCCCCACGGGCTGGGCGTTGTACTTGTTACAGGGGCAGTACTGGGTCTCGCTGAGGGGATACACCTGGCTGTTCTTGCACTGGTCTCGCTTTTTGCTCTTGCCTGAGGAGAGGAGGAACAGGGAGGAAGGGAGCAAAAGCAGGCAATCAGTCAAAGCATACGTCCAGTCTAAACCACACCTTTGGGCCTGAGGGGAAATCACTTGAGATGTCCACCGTTTGAGGTCCTTCCACCGCTTCAGTCATGCGATCAATTAAGTAACAACTTGGTTTTTGAAATGAAGTATCTCATCGGTTGGTTCCATGGGTCCGGATTATTGAAACATTTACTGGAACCGGGTTCGATGTTCAGATGAGACAAAATAAACCTTTTTGCACAAAAACACCAGAGGTTTGGTGTAAAAAGAGGGACGTTCATTCAGAAAAAATATGACTCTTTGCTGTGAAGTATGGTGGTGGACATGTGATGTTGTGCGGCTGTTTTGCTTCCAAAAGCCCTGGGGACCGTTGGTTTGTATAGGATAGGCTCAAGGACGTTGAAGTATTAGGAAATATTCTGGAGACGAATGGTCTCAGATCCCTTGCTATGTGATCTTTGACCACTTCAAACATTATCGAGAAGACTCAGACCTGCTAGCTTAACAAGGGGAGAGAGCAAAAAGTACTGAATGTGGGGGTGCTAATATATGTTTTTTAGAAAAAACATATATCTTGATAAAGAATTCATTTTTGCTTTAAAAAGTTTTACCAAAATTAAAGGTTAAATTTTTCGCATACTTTTGAGTATAAGATCAAGCTGATAAACAACATTTCCTTTACCAAAGTGTCGACAATTATGAAGAGCGCTGTGCATCTAAATGACCAGAGGTTGAAGGATCTAACCCTCAAAGGAACATCGGATGAAAGAAATTTTTATGTCTCATCGAGTAAGCATTTAGAGGCCACTATTGTACTTGTAGCTGTTGCCAAAGACTCCAGTGGCAGAAGGTTGTACCACTCACCTACAAGCATCCTCTTGCGTGTCTTGACGCCTACACAGTCCTGTGTGCAGGAAGAGAACTTTGACCAGGCTGTAAGCTGGCAATCGTCCTGGCATGGAAGCTGGCAGGGCTGGGTCAGAGGGGGCATGGAGCTGGCGAACTTCAGACATGCTCCAATGTCCGCTTGACCGTCCTGCTTCCGGCATGAGACCGCTATAGAAAGAGAAGGAAAGGAAAGTAAGAAAGAAAAATTGTTGGGAGTGAGGGGGTGGTGGAAGTTGCGGTGGTGTGAGGCAATGAGCTTTGGAGCACATGTTCGTCATTGTTTGTTAGCAAGACTCCCCATCTCATTTAGTTAATGGCCATTGGCTACTAAGCAAGGCTCGTCACAAGCAATCAGACCTCACAGTGTTTTAAATGACAGAGAATCTACAGTAGTGTCACTGAAATGGCTCAGAGCTAGGTAGTGTGACTCATTAAATTCACTGGTCAAAAGCAGCGCTGTTACAAAGAAAACCGGGTCAAATTTCTCTGTCAATGGTTCGCTTAGATAAACGTGTCTTTTTTGTGGGGCAAAACTCACCTTCACTGCACATATAAACAGTTAATGTGAAAAGAGACAACAACATTTCGATTGGTTTCAATTAAACAGTAATGTCACATTATAGAAACGTTATGAGATTCAGAGGGTAGAGCTTTCATCTGAAAATGCCTGTATGGGAATTACTAATGCATTCAAAACCACAGAAATAGGCTGCAATGTTTAAGAAAACATTTGTGCTCATTGACTGGACACCCTGTTTTAATTTGACTTTGGGCTGTGGCTTCCAAGGTAATGGAAAAGGGTCAAACTCCACATAAAGTAACACACTTAACCCCAAAAAAATCCCAATTCCTCCTCTATAGTAATTGCATTATTATTTCAACAGACGAAGAAGTATTAAGGTGAAATATAAAAAAATGCCTAATTCAAGTAAAATACAGGGCCCTCAGGCAAGACGGCCCTCATATGTTTGCCCTGCTGGCTTTCACACGGGCCAGGCTCCCAGACACCAGCCATCGGTTCCTCATGTGTTCTACACGGCACACGCTAACGGAAGAGTTGCTGGCAGATGAGCTGTGAAATACTGCGCGGTGCGGGGTGCTTCACGGTTAGACCCAAAAGGGTAAGACAGAACTGTGAGCGTAGTGTAATGCCCATTGACTTTCCGTCAATAGCTTTCAAACAGGAGAAGTAAGAGCACTGTATTGAATTGTCTCCCCCCATCCCCCACCCCCCCACAATGACCGCGGAGATACTATTACAAGTAATGGGGCTTAATGTGGAGCGTGAAGACACTGGTCGACAGGTGCTCGTCATCGGATCAGATAATGTTATTTCACTGTCTTCAGAGTGCTAGTCCGGAGCGAGACACGGATGAAGAATTCTTTGCTCCCAGTTCTCTTCAGACACTTTGTAAATGGATGTAGGATGAGCTGTCGCAGCGTCGTGCTGAGCTCAATATGAAGCCGACCACAAGGCCGGACATTTTGTGTTTGAACCTTAATGTGACCAATCGCTTGGTAGTGCAGGGCTGTAGGGAATCAAATTCGGAGAAAAAAACGCTTTTTGTGAGCCTCAGTTTAACAGTTGGGAGATTAAAGTTGCTTGCAGCCCAAGGTATTACTTTGAAGCCAACTGATCTCCTCACGAGCTATATTAGAGCGTGGGACGGACTCACATCAACAATCCCCCATGCTTCCACAGTCACATGCAGAGTTCCATAACAAAGTTCAAGACGAGTCAGAACTATTGAAAGTATAGGACAGTCTGCATGAATATGACTGAAGTCTGAACTATTTGAAACTACTGGACAGACAATATCCACTAGCCACCAAAATATACTCCCCAGTCAGTCGTTACCACTATTTCCACCAACTGTTCCAACCAGAATCCAAATCAGTAGCTCGTTAATAAAAAGGTGTGGTTGCTGACCTCGAGCCTGGAGACCAGGTCCACAGGTCTCCACTGCCCCAGGACTGTCCTGACGAACGGACCAAGGAACCAGCTGACATCGCCGCCACTTGTGTGTCTTCCACCTGTAATACCAGACACAGTGCACAGCTGAGTGATCATGGGAATTGTAGTTTAAGTGTAGTTAACTCTGCCCCTTCCCAGTTAACCAAGACGGTATATTGCAGAGCGGCTTTTGCGGGTGATGGACTCTTACCGGTATCCCAGACAGACGGACGCCGCCTCGCAGTCTCTCTCCTGAGTCAACAACTCCGGGCAGTCCTGTCCGCCATTGGCTGGGAGCTGGATGATGATGCGTTTCCTGTTCTGTTTCCTTTTCGTGTTTCCACCTTGTAACAGCCAATAGAAAAACACCAGATTCACACACTGGCCCAATCAAATCCCCCATTAATTTATTTTCGTAGAGGTCGTCCCCCGTTCTGACTATCAGATGTTGTCAAGTTGATTCTTTCCCTTAGTAGTCTGCATTCAATTCCAACACCAGGTTGAAAACCCCAAGCAAGCACGACATCATGGCATATTAAGTATTCTACATTTTCGAACACATAATCTTGAAATTTTCACACATCCAAAAAGCCTTGTATGTAGAACGCATTTGGACACAGCCGGTAAAAGCAGCAGGCAATTTCCATCCTCAACTATAAATGTAAAATGAGCATGAGAAATACCCATTACACACTTAAGTGCAAATTACAGGAACTTGAAAAGCTCCATGAAAGTGTTATATATTCTGTGTGTTATTAACCTTCACCCATGAAGAACACTGAAACACAGCGAAGGAGCACCATTGATGTCCAGCTCTCTGTTCCATGGTGGTATTCTCCAGCTGGTCTGGAAAAGGTCATGAAATCAAGTGGCCATATTGATCACGATCTGCTTCTCTTCTTCTGCTGCTGCTTTTGTCCATCCAACTTAGTGAGTGGGAGGTGAAGTGTTTTATTGCTCCTGTAGGAAGTCCATATCCAGCCTACATACAGGCAGTAATCCATATTCCTGTCAGGATAATATTACAGTGGTCGTATCCTTGTTGCAATAGCTAGATACACTAGAAACAGCGCTAATATGGTAAGATCTTTATATGAGTGCATATCAATAACATAGACGCTGGACTTGTACATCCTTCACACCCAGTGAAGCCAGATGATCTTGGAGGCAAATTTGAAATAATGCAAGCTGCATTACAAGTTGAAAACGATTTTAGGTTAAAGGACCAGGAAAACAAGTCCAGGGAATGTTCTTTAGGCTCTATAAAGGATTGTTTAGCATTTGTTTCTGGAGAGGTAGCATGTCAAGTACTTCATGAATACAACACGTACTCTAGGGAAATGGAAATCACAGAAACATGTATGCTAACAAGCCTTTCCTAGCTCACAAAAAAGTTGTTGCAGTGCAGGCAAATTGCTTAAAATTTGTCTTGGCACTTTTTGCTTATTACCACCGTTTGTTCCAGTTCTTTATATAGAAGAATGTTGCCAAGCAACAATATTTGTTCGTTCCTTGCTGTTCTAGGAATTGACAGCTCAAAAGTAATTCATAGCTTTGACATGATGTTCCTCTCAGCTCCAGTGGAAACATTTGAAAAACAAATTAGAATAATTATTTTATAATGGTATGAGCACAATGGTTATCAGATTTTCTAGTTTTGTTGAAACCAGGAAACAAACACTTAACGACAGACGCACTGTTGTGAATTGCTGTTATAAAGAAGTCCTTTGAAGCACAGGCTCATTTCAAAACCAAATAGCCATTTTGACACAGACATGTATGTACCTGTATGTGAGTCAATGCAATGTATATTCACAGTAATATTCTTAATCTGTTTGCAATACTTGGCAAAATTGTATTTTTGCACTTCGAGAGGCTGTATTGTGTCGCATCTATACCTGCTTTGCATGTGACTGGACACGTGCTCCAATCGCTGTAGGGGGTGACAATGCAGTCTCTTTTACACGGCAGGAGGCAGGGTCTAACTGTCTCAGGACGAATACTCTCCGGACACCTGAAATCACATGAAATCACATCAACTAACGTAGACGCACAGACCCCCTGAACCTCGCTGTCTGCTTCTCTGAGATGTGATGGATCAGAACACACAGAATCATGTTAGGAGAGCCGGAGATCAGCTGGGGATTAGGTGAGGTGCCTGAATGTGCCAAATTCTGAATGGGTTGGAGATGTGTCTGTATAGCAATTCTGTTTATAATTATTAGCCTAGTCCAAAATATTTCCCAGTTTCCAATGTGAATTGCTAGCAGTTATCCTAGTTTCCAATGTGAATTGCTAACCAAGACATTAGCGTATCATACCAATTTCATTCATGACATTATACGATTTAATAATTTGATGTATCTTTACTACGTCTTTCCAAACCTAGCGGGTGAATGTTTGCAGTGAGAGCAGTTCAGCAGCTGCAACTATGTCACACCACAATAAACCCACATCACGCTTGTGAGTGGTTGAGTAGCATGGGGCAGGAGTGTGGAGCGCTAGCTGAGTAAAAATAAAACAGCGGATGGGAGAACCAGAAACCGCAGGACTGAAACTGGCTGATTTCCATACCCAGTGTGGGGTCTATCATTTCCCTGTCTGCCTCACAGCTCCAGCTTATCCTGCCAGAATAATGCTACTATTAAAGCTGAATAAATAAATAAATAGATAATTCATTATAATTCCAGTTCCTGGCAGATGCCTCAAGGGTGCTACAGAGGAAGCCTCTAGATGCTTTTGAACCAGTCTGGAAGCCAGGCAGAAACCAATCAGGGAACCCATCAGCTCACATCTACAGTGGATATAAAAAGTCTACACACCCCTGTTAAAATGCCAGGTTCTTGTGATGTAAAAGAATGAGACAAAGATAAATCATGTCAGATTTTTTTCCACCTTTAATGTGACCTATAACGTTGCATAAGTGTGCACACCCTTAAACTAATACTTTGTTGAAGCATCTTTTGATTTTATTACAGAGCTCAGTCTTTTTGGGTAGGAGTCTATTAGCATGGCACATCTTGACGTGGCAATATTTGCCCACTCTTCTTTGCAAAAGTGCTCCAAAACTGTCAATTGGATTCAGGTCTGGGCTCTGGCTGGGCCATTCCAAAACGTTAATCTTCTTCTGGTGAAGCCATGCTTTTGTGGATTTGGATGTGTGCTTTGGGTTGCTGTCGTGCTTCTAACGGGCCTGAAGGTTTTGTGCCAAAATTGCCTGGTATTTGGAACTGTTCATAATTCCCTCCACCCAGACTAAGGCCCCGGTTCCAGCTGAAGAAAAACAGCCCCAAAGCATGATGCTGCCACCATCATGGTTCACTGTGGGTATGGTGTTCTTTGGGTGATGTGCATTGTTGTTTTTGCGCCAAACATACCTTTTGGAATTATGGCCAAAAAGTTCAACCTTGGTTTCATCAGACCATAACACATTTTCCCACGTGCTTTTGGGGGACTTGATGTTTGTTTTTGCAAACTTCAGCCGGGCTTGGATGTTTTTCTTTGTAAGAAAAGGCTTCCGTCTTGCCACTCTACCCCATAGCCCATTCATATGAAGAATACGGGAGATTGTTGTCACA
>JACXGI010014519.1:0-18930 GCA_016801175.1 Esox masquinongy | reverse complement strand
CCAGATGGTAACTATTTACAGAGTAACAAACAGGACTAGTAGTTTAAATGGATGTTTTCTATATATTTTTCCAGTATTCATGTTCAATTATTCTGGGCCCAATATTATATAACCACTTAGAATGAGAGAACAGTTTTGTAACTGCAAGGCACCCAAAAATATCCAACCAAGTGTAATTAGCAAAAGCAATGTATATTATTTAAATAGTGCATACAAAAGTATTCACTCAAACGTAGGCTGCATTCAAGATTATGTAACGCTTACTTAACATCCAATGAAAGTTAACGGCAGCTGGTAGGCTAATGAACGTGATATTACTACTGGTGGTATTTAATAGTGATCCTGACAAACATGTATAAAACACACTAAAGCCCAAATCAAACAACACGCGTACCCGCGTATACACTGCAGACAGCATGCATGAGAATGAATGAGAGAGTACAGATGGGCCGCGAGTGTCAAGACCTCAGTGATGTCAGCGCGCTTAAAATTAGAAACCTATTATTTTCACGTATAAGCGCGCATCTCCTCCTCAAATTAGCTGATATATAACACAGAAAATACTCAGAGTGCCCTACCAAGTAAGGAAATGGCGTGCATTTTCTTCATGACTCTCAGGGTCATCTGGTGATTATTTAATTTTGGTTGCATGTAGTTAGTAAATTTGAGCTAGCTTGTGTGCATGCATCAGCTAGCTTGATAGTAGTAGCAATTTCAAGTAGAACGTATAAATGTATGAATCCAATCAGAACAATAGGCTGTAGTTGAGCAGTTATATTAATACATTGAAGACAATTTAGTTAACATTACCCGCTTATTTTTATTACAAATAGTCAAACATTCACTTTTAACCACAGCGCTTAACTTTAGATAAAATAAGTGTAGGAATGAACAAATTGCACATTGGACTATGTTAATGAAAATGTATGTGTTAATACTGCATGCCCCAAAAAAGGAACCGGAATGCTGTTTGCCCAAAATTAGAAGGCCCAAGTCAACCACTGCTTAACCATGATAAATACGTTTCACCACGAATTCCAACAAGTTCCTAGCAAGGTGTCAATATAGCTAAATAAACAAAGGGCATTTGCAGTTGTGGCACGCCTAATGTCAATTGACCACTTCAAAATTACGTGCGCAATAGTGACGCCGTTGACGTTCACCTGTCGTGTGATTTTGGCTTAACAGGTTGCAAACGTTCAGTCTACTGAACGCATCTTTACTGTTTTGGCGCTAAACTAATGATTGATGTGTTTCGTGGCTTGTACTGAGACAAAGATATTAGAATACTATACAGTTGTAGCTACAGTAACCAAGGGGTCAGGGCTTAGCGAAGGTGCCGACTATTTGTTTCAAGGCGAGTCTGGCGGACTGATTATGAGCCTCATAATGTGACGGCTGATGACTCATTATCTTAGTCACCGCATTTAAAACTCCCTCAAATAAATTGGCAAAAGTTCACTTGCCTGATGGACTAGTAGTTCTAAAATCAGTTTAATCTCCAGCCCTGCTTACCATTACTTCGAATACACCGCTCTTATGGAGTTAGATAGCTGCCAAAAGGTGTTAGGATCATAAGAAAATCACGTAAAACATGAAACGTAAGCATGAAATTAGATCTGTGAACATACAAACACCCTCTTACGATGACGGACTGATAATTTTTTGCTTGTACGAATCTAGTTTTGCAATTCAGAAATACAACATCACGATCTGGAGTTTTGGCAGTTTCATCTCATCCTCCCAAAAAACGTAACCGAAACTTTCAGGGAGTAGTGATGGCCAAACAAGGCTTCATTCGCTTTATTTTAGCAGCAGGATATTATGCTGGCAAAACTCAGACTTTCTTTATCACAATAAAAGCCATCATTGAAATTTGTAAGGCAATATAGTTAACAATGTAGTCTACAAAAAGAACAGACATGAACAATATTGGAATGGACATTAATCATAAAATATACAGACTAGATTCCTAACTATATTGCCTTTTATTTTTCAATTATGGCTTTTAATTTGAAAAGGAAATTCTCAATTAGCGCTGCTAGCATAATATCCTGCTACTAGAAGAACGGTAACAAAGCCTCATATGGCCATCACTAGGGAGGAGTGCTAATGTAACAATCAGAGGGAGTGTGAACAACAGGAAATCAGGAAAACTGGAAATTGGTATCCTGCAAGATTTCAATTTAAAAAAAGTTTCTTAATTCTTGCATAGTGGGAGCTGATTTTCATGTGTGTAACTGTTCTTTGTTTGTGCATAAGTTTCATGCGTAATAAAAATCACTTAAACTTATAGAAATTATATTATTGTGTAAGCCTACACACTTGTTGTGGTCCCAAATACTCAAACAGTGTTGCTTTATGGGAATTTGTTTTTATCCCTGTAGGTTGTTGCTGTAAAATGAGAACTTGTTAAAATACTGAATAACTAAAACAAAATGTTATGCAATCACTACAGAAGTTCCAGGCCACATACAGCCATCATAAATACTATGGACAGAAAGCTGTTAAATAGCACATGCCAGGCTGTAATATTTAAAGGAATATCTTGACCTAAATTACTTCATTATATTTTGCAGCTGAGAAGGATATTCTATGCAAGGGTATACTGTGTCCTTGTCATTCTCATACAAGTAATTTTACCTAACGCCTAAACGCATGATAGCCTACTGGTGTAATGTCGTTATGCAGTCCTTAAAACCAGCTATGGACTTTTATTTTGAACATGAAATCAGGAATACCAACGCCATGGTAGAGCACTGGGCTAGCGGTCCAACTTATTGTTGCTAGCTTTACAGTTTTGAAGAGCTACGTTCCGGTCATATCTTTGCAGACAGTGGCGTCGTTAGGCGTGGACGTCCGGAGCTATAGCCCCGGATGTCAAATTGACCACAAAAAAAAAAACTACCCACTACCTATTCATATATAATTCCGATCGCGCATTATGACAATGTAGACGTGTAGGCCGCTAGCATGTAAATCGAAATGTTCCCCATGTACATTCAAAGCCCTGTACTTTCTGTCCCGGGGGGTCGGGGCGGCGGCTAAGACCCGAATGTTTTGTGATCCAAGCAACGCCTCGGTTTGCAGATGCCAAATTACTGACAAAAGTTTGTACGTAAAAAAAAGATTGGTAAACAAATAACTCCAGATCTGAAGCTAATAAATATGCGTCAACTTTTCAATCAAGAAATGGTCATTTTCTTCTCACACCTTGAGGTCCCTCGATCTACCAAATACTCATAATACAATGATCGACTGTTCTTGTGTTTTAAAGTCCTGGCAATGAATAAAAACATTCCTACTGGCTAGTAGTCATCTAGACTTGGCCCATAACTGTTCAAGCCCCCTCCTCGACTTACCACAGTCACTTCTACCAGCAGGGCCGGCGGAACTAGGCTTGACTGGTTATTTTCTTGTTTGTTAAGTTTTCCGTTTGGAACTGGACTAATGCTAATATAATGCTAACGCTATATAGTGCCTCCCGTTGCAAGGAAGGAGAATACCTACAAACGTTACAGCTTTGTTTTATGATCTGGATAACCGTATACTGATTTACATTTCATGAAGAACATAAATGTTTTTCTTTGAATAAAACAGTAAGGATTACCGCCATTTAACCTTTCAAACTGCGGAGTATTTACATCGAACTGAAAAAGACACAAAGATTATAGCTGTTTGATCACTTACCATTTCTTCTACTTGGATTTCTGCTTGTATTTCACGAAATGAAACTATACCGAAGCTCGGTAACCAAACGTCTGCCTGCTATAGTAACAACGTGCTCCAAGACAATGAATTCGGCTTCTTCTTCTGCTTCTTTAATATTTTTATAGCGGTTGGCAACCAACGTTTCCAGTGCATCACCGCAATCAACTGGACTGGAGTGTGGACCAGACACAGGAAGGAACGTCTGAATCTCCCACATTTTGTCTCCCTATTCACCTTATTAATAGAAACGAAATACATACTTAAATATTACATCCCAAATCATTATTCCTTAAATCTAATTACAGGTATAAATCTAAATGACCTCTCCCAACTGTCAAGCCTTACTGACCCTAGTCACCCCAGATAGCCAACAACCTACCAAGATGTAGAACCAATAAATTTAAGAATTATTTTGTCCCTGATGCTATCATCCTTCTGAACTACACAAAGTAATTCTATGTTGTTTTTTTGTGTGAATTGTTGTGTGGTGTTTGGGGAGTTAACTGTGTTGTGTTGAGAGAATGTGCTGCTGGCTGTGCAACAAATTACCCCTTGGTGGTAATAAAAACTGCTAACTAACTAACTAATAAAAATCCCTCTATTATTATCCCATAGCTATGACACTGAAGTAAAATGTGTTAAACTGTCTCCATGTCCTTCCTAGCAGTGATCACGTTTCCCAGTCTGGTGTAGTGACGTCATTCCAAGTTGTTTGAGTGAGCCGGCTCTTTTGGCTCCGTTCATCGTAAAGAGACGGCTCATTTGGCTCCCGAATGGCTCTTTGTTTAAAATCCTAAAAAATAATCCCATTAAAGGGAAAATGTGCACATCTCCACTGTAAAAGCAAACCAATGGGCTAGAATTATGCTAATGTGAAATGGATGTTCAAATAGGTTATATATTACCTGTCATAAATATTAGCAGTATTTTTTTCTGATCTCACCCTACTGGAAAAATGCAAGTGGAATACAAAGATGTCTAAACAACAGTGATGTTAAGAACAGAAAATTAATAAACCGCTCTTCATGTTCCTAAACAAAATGATGTAAATGACTTTGATAAAACACAATAAAAAAGGTGCCAAAATGTGATGCAGGAAAATTTACAAAATCCATATGGGGCTTCCCAGCCACTCGTCAGCTAGTGGCATAGTCAAAGATCAAGTTGACTCACATTTTAGGAAGTTAGTTCCTAAAATGTTCTTCATAAAATGTGAATCATAATATAGTTATCAAAATTACTTCCATGAACAAAATAAAGCTGTAACAATACAAGGACAAAACATTGGTTTCATTGACGTAGATTAAGTGTAGTCGAGTTTCGAGGTTTATTTGTCAAATGCACCAAATAACACAGCGTCATCCTGCACAATGAAATTCCTGTGACATGGCACCCGACAACTATGTAGTGAGAATTAAGAAAAATATATATAAGCAAAAATATAGCCAAACAAAAAACTAAAGCAGTAATATACATAACACTGTACACTAGCAACAGTTTAAAGAGTACTGTAAACTAGCAGCAATCTGCATTGAACGTTATAGGTATGGCAATAATATACAAAACAATGTAAACTAGCAGCATTGGTAGAATTATTGAATATTATAGATACATACAGTGAGGCCTATACAGCGAGGGAAAAAATTATTTGATCCCCTGCTGATTTTGTATGTTTTCCCACTGACAAAGGAATGATCAGTCTATAGTTTTAATGGTAGGTTTATTTGAACAGTGAGAGACAGAATAACAACAAAAAAATCCAGACAAACGCATGTCAAAAATGTTATAAATTGATTTGCATTTTAATGAGGGAAATAAGTATTCGAGACCTCTGCAAAACATGACTTAGTACTTGGTGGCAAAATCCTTGTTGGCAATCACAGAGGTCAGACGTTTCTTGTAGTTGGCCACCAGGTTTGCACACATCTCAGATGGGATTTTGTCCCACTCCTCTTTGCTCGAACCTTCAGCTCCCTCCACAGATTTTTTATGGGATTAAGGTCTGGAGACTGGCTAGGCCACTCCAGGACCTTAATGGGCTTCTTCTTGAGCCACTCCTTTTTCGTCTTGGCCGTGTGTTTTGGGTCATTGTCATGCTGAAATACCCATCCACGACCCATTTTCAATGCCCTGGCTGAGGAAAGGAGGTTCTCACCCAAGATTTGAGGGTACATGGCCTCATCCATCGTCTCTTTGATGCGGTGAAGTTGTTCTGTCCCCTTAGCAGAAAAACACCCCCAAAGCATAATGTTTCCACCTCCATGTTTGACGGTGGGGATGGTGTTCTTGGGGTCATAGGCAGCATTCCTCCTCCTCCAAACATGGCAAGTTGAGTTGATGCCAAAGAGCTCGAATTTGGTCTCATCTGACCACAACACTTTCACCCAGTTCTCCTCTGAATCATTCAGATGTTCATTGGCAAACTTCAGACGGGCCTGTACATGTGCTTTCTTGAGCAGAGGGACCTTGCGGGCGCTGCAGGATTTCAGTCCTTCACGGCGTAGTGTGTTACCAGTTGTTTTCTTGGTGACTATGGTCCCAGCTGCCTTGGGATCATTGACAAGATCCTCCTGTGTAGTTCTGGTCTGATTCCTCACCGTTCTCATGATCATTGCAACTCCACGAGGTGAGATCTTGCATGGAGCCCCAGACCGAGGGAGATTGACAGTTCTTTTGTGTTTCTTCCATTTGCGAATAATCGCACCAACTGTTGTCACCTTCTCACCAAGCTGCTTGGCGATGGTCTTGTAGCCCTTTCCAGCCTTGTGTAGGTCTACAATCTTGTCCCTGAGATCCTTGGACAGCTCTTTGTTCTTGGCCATGGTGGAGAGTTTGAAATCTGATTGATTGATTGCTTCTCCCTTTAAGAGTGTGCTCCTAATTTCAGCTTGTTACCTGTATAAAAGACACCTGGGAGCCAGAAATCTTTCTGATTGAGAGGGGATCAAATACCTACTTCACTCATTAAAATGCAAATCCATTTATAAAATGTTTGACATGCGTTTTTCAGGATTTTTTTGTTGTTATTCTGTCCCTCACTGTTCAAATGAACCTACCATTAAAATTATAGACTGACCATTTCTTTGTCAGTGGGCAAACGTACAAAATCAGCAGGGGATCAAATACTTTTTTCCCTCACTGTATGAATGCAATAAGGTTATGAATGGTGGCATAGCACATTACAACTACATAGTGAGAATTAAGAAGGAAAATATATATACAGCAAAAATATATAAAAAAAATAAATACAAAATAAAGCAATAAGATAAAAAATTATGTGCACTAGCAGCAGTTTAAAAAGAGTACTGTAAACTAGCAGCAATATTGCTAGCAGTGTTGAATATTCTAGATGTGGCAAGTATGGCAGTAATATGCATAATGTACACTAGCAGCAATTTTAGAAAGATTAGGATGGGGAGTAGATGGGGAGTATGAACAGTATGGTAGAAGTATTGAATAATATCGATACATATGAGTGTAACATGCTTATGAATGGTACATGCAAAGGAATATTCAATGCCCATTAAATGGATCTGAAAAGACATCAGAGCATCTGGAAAGTTCGTGTGTGATCAATATGATCATAGATCAGTGTTGCTGGTTGAGGAGCCTTATGGCCTGAGGGAAAAAACTGTTGTGAGTCTGGAAGTGCGTGCCCCGATGCTCCGGTAGCGTCTACCAGACGGCAGCAGTGTGAACAGACCATAGCCTGGGTGGCTGCAGTCTTTGATTATGTTCCTTGCTTTCCTCAGGCATCATGTATGATAGATGCCTTGCATGGAGGGGAGATGCCAGCCCAGTGATGCGTTCTGCAGACTTTTCAAAAACAGCTCCAATGGAAAGTACTTTCTGAATGAGACACACCAACATGGAGGAACTTAAATTTGACATCCTTCTCAGCTATTTAAATCAAAAAGATTTTTGAAAATATCTCAAACTCGAGATATTACAACCGAAGTAACCATAGCAACCCCATTTTTAACAATATTTCCCAAACAGCTGCGGTTTAACCCAATTTCGCAGCAAGGCAGAGAAAAAGTACAATTATTTCATATATTTCTCTGCTTGTCAGCTACTTAAATCTGAAAAAAACCCCAAAAATATCTCTTACCAAACTCGAGCTACTACAATCGGAGTAACAACAACAGGATTTTCCCCTACTTTTTAAAAACAGCTCCAATGGAAAGTACTTTCTGAACCAGATACACCAACATGGATTTACTTAGATGTACTTTAATTTCTAGCCAAACTAAAGATACTACGACTGGAGTAACCACACAAACAGGATTTTTTGCTACTTTTACACAAACATGGATATCAGCTTTCAAAGACGTTTCATATTTTATTATCATGTGATTGTTTGAAGTTTGCTGTATCAATGTACTGGACAAAAATTACTTTGAAAGCGTTAAAGCAAGCCCCAGTAACTTTACTTGTAAAGTTCATATCTAGTTCCTGTTAAAGTTGGAGTGCATGTTTATTGAATGGGTTAAGCAATAAATTAAAATGGTACAATATGTTTTTATATGTTGTTTGAATTGGCAATTGAGCCTTCATGACTAAAGTGGACATTGCTTTTATTATTATTCAGGCAAATTGAAATCACACAATTCAACTTAGGCATGTTGCCTGTGGGCATAGACTACCTGTATGAAAACTTGGTCTAAATACACAAGTTTGATTTGGGCGGACCACCCACTGTATTTTGCATGGTTAGTAGAAATTTATGCATTTCTTGAGGCAGGCAAGATCAATTTAGGGGTTTTGGGGTATTTAGTATTTCTTTCCTTGGGTCCAGTTCAGCCCCCTTTTCCCCAAACTGTTTACCGTGTGCCTAAAATAAATATTTTGTGTTTGATGGTAGCTTTGGTTGTCTGTGAATTTTCTTCTGTTCCTTTTCATGGTTTTATTTTGCATGGTTTATTTTACCGGTCTCAGGTCTTTGCATCAACACAATCCTGTCTTGGAGCTTTATAGATAATTCCTTTGACTTCATGGCTTGGTTTCAGCACTGACATTCCCTGTCAACTGTGGGACTGAATTTCGTCAAATGTGCCTTTCCAAATCATGTCCAATCATTTCAGTTTACCACAGGTGGACTCCATGGAAGTTGTAGAAACATCTCGATGATCAATGTTAACAGGATGGACCTGAGCTCAGTTTTCAGGGTCATAGCAGTCTGAAAACATATGTAAATGTGATGTGTATATATATATATAAAAAAACACTTATAATAACCTGTTTTTGTATGGGCCAATGTGTTTCCAAAAACAGAAACTAGAAACACTATGTAGAATTACTGGTTCTCTTAGATGTCCACACTCAGGAAGAAAACCTAAAAGGAAATATCCACAGATCATAATATGTAGATGTCATAATAGGTTATAAGCCTAACATCAATCAGAATAGTCAGTCACATTATACTTTCCTCAGTAACTCTAGTGGCTTTCTGTAGCAATATCTGTTAAATACATGTAAACACAAAAAATTCATGGTAAAGAATTCAATATCCATATTCACATCCAAAACTTTCCAATACATAAAAGCATGACCAGCATGTTCATATAAATTGTCTGTTTTAACAAGAATAATTATCTACACAAGGACAAATAATGAACAACATTATGACTGATGTAAAAAAAATAGAGTAGAATAACTGACATACCATTAGATATGTACCAGGCCTTTATTAAAACCAGGAGAATGCTTTTGAGGTTAGAAAAGTATTTGGTGAGAGACCAAGGAAGAGGTCAACCCCACATCCCAGGAGAGGTAGCTGCGGATTTGACAGGAACTAATGGGGATACAAATACACAGTAAAGAGAAAGTAATCAACATACAACAAGAGAAAAATGCAATACATTCAAAAATAACAGAAAAAAAACTTTACTCTATGAAATCTGTAACTCAAACAATATGGGATTATAAAATGTGCACTGATTCTTTCAACCCTTCTTCAACATGTCTGCTGTGTGCTGTTGTGACTTCCAGCTTCCATTTCTCTGAAATCCCTCCGACAGCCAGAGCAGAAGATCTCAAAGCTTCGTGCCTCCCTAAATCTTCCCACAGTCAAAACAAGAGCAAGGTTTCTCTCCTGTGTGCACTCTTATGGCTTGTAAGTTCAGGTGATGTAATGAAACCTTACCCACAGTCAGATCAGGAGTAAGGTTGATCTCAAGTGTGTATGCGCTGGTGACTTTTAAGGCCACCTAACCATGAGAAACTCTTCCCACAATCAGAACAGAGGTAAGGCTTCTCTCCTGTGTGCACTCTCTTATGGTTAGTAAGTTCAGATGATGTAATGAAACCTTTCCCACAGTCAGAACAAGAGTATGGTTTATCTTCAGTGTGTATGTGCTGGTGCCTTTTAAGCTGACCTAACTGAGAAAAACTCTTCCCACAGTCAGAACAGCAATAAGGTTTCTCTCTAGTGTGTATGTGCTGGTGCTTTTTGACATAAACTAATTGCGAAAAACTCTTCCCGCAGTCAGAACAGGAGTATAGCTTCCCTTCTGTGTGCACTCTCTTATGGCTAGTAAGTTCATATGATGTAATGAAACCTTTCCCACAGTCAGAACAAGAGTACGGTTTATCTCCAGTGTGTTTGTACTGGTGCCTTTTAAGCTTAGCTAACTGAGAAAATTTCTTCCCGCAGTCAGAACAGCAATAAGGTTTCTCTCTAGTGTGTATGTGCTGGTGCTTTTTAAGATAGCCTAATTGTGAAAAACTCTTCCCGCAGTCAGAACAGAAGTATAGCTTCTCTCCTGTGTGCACTCTCTTATGTCTAGTAAGTTCATATGATGTAATGAAACCTTTACCACACTCAGAACAAGAGTGTGGTTTCTCTCCAGTGTTTTTGTGCTGGTGCCTTTTAAGCTTACCTAACTGAGAAAAACTCTTCCCACAGTCAGAACAGCAAAAAGGTTTCTCCCTACTGTGTATGTGCTGGTGCCTTTTAAGCTGACCTAACTGAGAAAAGCACTTCTCACAGTCAGAACAGGAATAAGGTTTCTCTCCAGTGTGTATGCGTTGGTGAGCATTAAGGTTACCTAATATGGAGAAACCCTTCCCACAGTTAGAACAGCAATAAGGTTTCTCTCTAGTGTGTACGTGCTGGTGCCGTTTAAGATGACCTAAGTGAGAAAAACTCTTCCCACAGTCAGAACAGGAGTAAGACTTCTCTCTTGTACATATGTTAATGTGTCTTTTTAAATCTGATTCATTTAGGAAACATTTTCCACAACGGGGGCAGGGGTGAGACTTCTCATCTTTGCAGTCTTCCTGTCGTTTCTCTCCAGATGTAGGAAATGTATCAACTTCAGCAATTACATCTGTGTGATAAATATCAGAAATGTTAATTAGTGCAGTGATACACAGCCAAATATACAGTACATAAATACATTTATTATAATTCCACTTACAAAAATATTATAAATTTTAACAAGTCTTTCATCCCAAGAAGTATTTGATATTATCCTGGTATTTGATATTATACCATGACCACCTTCATAATTTAATAATCAGAAGGGAAATAAATTCTATTACTTTTCCCAATGGGGTTGCAGAGGCAACCAGGGGGAATACCACACCCCGGCACCCCCATTTCCCTGTGGGTACAGTTCTATGACACACCTATATTGGCCACACTGACACACGGAGACATCCACTTCAATTAACACTCACCAAACTTGAGCTATTAGGTAGAGTGGTGAGTAGTGACATATGCCAATTATGAATGATGGAAAAGTATCCAGGTTGGAAAATACAAAGGAGCCCCTTCAGAGCTCTACGCTAACTTTTCTCCAAAGGAGTACATGTGCTCCTAAATTAAAAAATGTAGGAGCGCACACAGAAATTTAGGAGCACAGTGAAAAATGTTCAGGTAACACAGTTGATTAACAAACAGTTAACATACATTTGTATGTATGCGTGTGCACGCGTGTACAAAGGGACACATCTATGTAAGGCCCAATAAAATCTGTTTAATTCTTTTTAATTCTTTTCAAAATTCCATTTTATTTTTCTGTGATTCCATTTCATGCACAAAAAAATAAAAAATACATTCCAAAGTTTATTTTAATAAGTGCTTTCAGAATAAGTACTAGTACAATACAGTGCAACTAGTAAATTTAAATTACATTTTATTTTTGGAGGTGGAGCTGGCGGAGCAAGCTCTCATTTTCAAACTTGCCTGAGTATTTCGTACAATACATTCAATGTGGCACTGAATAGTTTTTCCACAACAAAAGGATCACTTGTACATTAAAGTGGGGAAGGACAATTTAATGCGGCTGGATTTATAACACAATCCCCTCCAAATGTAATGACAACAAGTAGATTAACAATAATATTAAAATAGGATTTTTTTACATTGGTAATGTCCTCTCCATTAACTTAAGCTCTAACAATTTCTCAATGTGCTCCACATTATATTCTTTACCTTATGTAAAGTAGTATTGAAAAAGTTTTATATTTCTCGTTTATATTTTTACCACAGCTTTTCCTTTGAAAATATACTGAATACACACTATATACACCGCATACCTTTATTTTGAAGGCACAATAACATAATTGGAAGTCTTATTGTTCCTGCCGAATTTATGACGTTTCACCACAGACATTTATTTTAAAGGCAAAATACAAAAACCTAAGGTCTTATTGTTGCTGCCGATTCTCTAATGTTCCCTGCATGACGCTAATTCATTGTAGGCAATTGAAGCTATTGAGTTGTGACAGTTAGCTAGCTAGCTTCCTTTGGCTGTCGCTCAGACGATGGGTCCCTTTTTTATATCAATGTGACAGCCACTCACTGACAATTCAACACAAACGTGTGCGTGTACAGCCAGTTATGTTTCCCAGACCTCACGTGGAAAATGTGACGTAAAAAAATGCTATCAGTCAAATTCATCTTCAACTTTGTTTAATGTGTTTTTTTTTCACTTTTTTGGCAAATGAATTACACTCAAAATACAAGTGGATGGAGGTGGAGAGAGTCTGTAGCCATAACTCTACAAATAAAATATAAAAGCGTACAAAATGAACAATTACACTTAATGGATAGTGAAAACGCAACCAGATGAATTGCTGAATTGTCAGATGAAAAGATCCACAAGGCCTAACACAGAGGAATTTTTGGAAAATTACAAAACATTTTTGCCTAGTGAATAGGCTACGAAAAGGCGTTAATTCAAACGCTAGTGTATAGGTCCAGACTCGTAGTTGCATTGTTTGTCCATGAATAAGCTATGGAAAAACCGAGAGGAGTTTTGGGAAAAATACAACGTCCTTTTTCCCATGTAAATAGGCTACAAAAATGGCACGGGTTTGCTGATCTCTCCCTGGGGTTCTAGTGGGGCTAACAAGTTGATTTCAACGCTAGTTGTTATGGAAATTCTTGAACTGATGTATACTTAGTCCTATACATGTATAAATGGGTTACTAGTTAAAGGTACTGAGTCCCCATGTTTGGAAGAGTCCCTATCGATGGAATTACCATCACACAGTGCATAGGTCCAGTCTCCTTGTAAAAGCACATGCATCATTTGTCTATAAGTGACGTGAACAAGGTATCGAAAACTGAGAGGGTATTTGGGGAAAAATACAACTTTGGTTTTGCCAAGTGAATACGATATTATCATTTGTGTATTATTACCATGATATCAATATTTCATTTTTTAAATATCACGGTTATAGTCAACACCGGTATACCTACTTCAGACGTGGGGTGCAGGACGTTGTCGCTCTGCTCTGATGCTTGTGCGATAGTGAACTGCGTGAATTTAAACTGCACAAAGCTTGGTTAACAGTTTTTCTGTGGCGGTGCATCACAATTTAGCAGTGGCGTTCCATCGCTCTGATTACAATAAAACGGAAACAGTGGCACAAACAAAGTGGTGGATTTCCACGAGCCACACAACCAGCAAGGAACAAGCGCACACTGCATCCACAGCCCGCAGAACCTGATGTTTTCAGATCCAATGCACTTTTAGAGTAGGCAGAATGCGGTGATAATTATTAGTACTATTACAGCGATATTCTAATTATGTATTTTTTAGATTAGAACATATGACAATAAAACAAAAAATATATATAATTCTTATATATAATTCAATTCCGTGTTTATGTCTGGATTCCGCGATTCTGTCCGCGTTCTCCGCAACGTGGAAATTATAGGGCCCTATCTATGCAACAGCACATACCACCAAAATCCCACATGCCTACTAGATGCAAAGGATATCAGTCTATATCTATATTAGTGCTGTCAAATGATTAAAATAATTGTTTAATCGCATAAACGTCTGTAGATAATCGCAATTTTAGAATGTGTTCAAATTTGGTCCTAAATAAACAATTCTCTGTTTAAAAAGCAGTGCGTACTGTTAAAGACATTGGCCCTCATACATGAAACATGCATACGATCAAATTTGATCTTAAAATGATTGTACGATCATTTCACCGACAGAGCTGGTATTCATCAATATTATCTTTGTCGTATCCTTACAATCAAACTCACGTCTGGTCAGAGACCGTGTTAAACAACGTCAAAAAACAAGATCATGCTTGATTCGCAATAAGATCATCATTATCACGAGTGTTCCGTAACTGCGCAGATTTTGTCATGGAGAATGACGAATGGTTAATTAGCCGTTTCAGGATATAATTTATGTAAAATCTGCCAATTCATACATTGCTGATCACCACACCCGCATAAAGTACAGGTGTGTCATATGAAAATAAGGACAGATGCAGCGCACCTACGGCTTTATCCGATTTATCAATCTGCGATGAAAACTATGCTCATTTCAACCAGGCGCAACAGTTTCGTGAATCACACTTAGAGATGATGGTAAATTAACTCTAGTTTAGGCTAGCAAAAAAGCAAGGTTAACAGGTGGATTTGTGCACACAGCGTCTAGGGATCAGTTTCAGAAAAAGGTCAAAGGAGAGGCACGGCTGTTCTTGTAGATATTCCAATTTCCAACTTGGAACAGAGCAGACTGATTAATGGCAAGCGTTAACTTGTTAATTATGATTGAAGTTATATATATAGATTGATAATTATAGATTGATAAAAACATGATGGATTTTTGCTCAATCGCCGGCTACAGTGGACATTGAAGTGACAGTAACGCTGTTCTCAGCATTCCTAACGTTATTGAGCTCAGAAAGGAAAACCACAATTGAACCCTGTGTGCGGTCCTTCACTATGGCGCCAACTGGACAAAGTGCAAGCAGTTGTGAGAATGTTTCACAGACCTCAAAATCAACAGAGAAACTGCAGGAAGATTGTGACTTGACACCTGTGAAAGAACCAAGATGGTGTAGAACCTACATGACTGTTCAAAAGTTTGGGGTCACTTAGAAATGTCCTTGTTTAAAAAAAAAAAAGTTTGTCTATTAAAGTAACATCAAATTGATCAGAAACACAGCATAGACATTTAAATGACTATTGTAGCTGGAAATGTCTGATTTCAATGGAATATCTACATAGGCGTACAGAGGTCTATTATTAGCAAAAATCTGTCCTATTGGCCCAATGGCACGTGGTGTTTGTTAATCCACATTAATCATTTTAAAAGGCTGAGTGATCATTAGAAAATAACTTTGCAATTGTTAGCACAGCTGACAACTGTTGTGCTGATTAAAGCAGCAATCCAGAGCATCAGCAATTGTGGGTTTGATTGCAGGCTCAAAAAGGCCAGAAACAAATTAGTTTCTTCTGAAACTCATCAGTCATTTCTTGTTATGAGAAATGAAGGCTATTCCATGTGAGAAAGTGCAAAGAAACTATAGATATTGTTTAACATTGAGTACAACTCCACCAGCTAGTTACCTTTTTAGTTTGTTTGTTTTGCTCAGCAGTCCTACATAATGGCATAGGTACCTGTGATTCAGTTGAATACAGAAGTTTACATACATTTAGGTTGAAGCCATAACATATTTTTCAGCCCCTCCAAAGATTTCATTTTAACACTATAGTATTGGCATGTTGGTTAGAATATTGACTTTGTGAATGAAGTAATTTTTCCAACTACCGTTTACAGACAGATTTCACTTATAATTCACTATTTCACAATTCCAGTGGGTCAGAAGTTTACATAAGAAGTTGACTGTGACAGTAAACAGCTTGGAAAATTCCTGAAAATGTCATGTCTTTAGAAGCTTCTGATAGGCTAATTGACATCATTTGAGCCAATTGAAGGTGTAGCTGTGGATGTATTTCAAGGTCTACCTTCAAACTCAGTGCCTCTTTGCTTGATATCATGGGAAAATCAAAAGAAATCAGCCCAGAGCAAATTCCAAACACCTGAAGATACCACTTTCATCTGCACAAACAACAGTACGCAAGTATAAACACCATGGGACCACACAGCCATCAGAAACCTTAACCCAGATGCCTACAGATCATGCACAAAGCCCTTCACCCCCTCAATACAAATGCCACGCACTTCTTCACAAAGTGAAAACAGTATTAGGAGCATACATTTCTCTCTCCCACAGATACATGGAACACCTCTGAAAAGACAAATCATGTAATACTCTCCAGGTTTACATACAAGTCATGTACAATCTAAGCATGACTGACATACCACTCTGGAGGATTATGTACATCAGATACCCGTTTTTGGAATAGTCACTCAATTTCTCCCACTATCATATTGTGGGAAGCTTGTGGAAGCCTGCCCAGGCCTTTAGGAGAGGTCTGGTACATACAGCCTAGTGTTGCTGAATGTAGCACACAGTGCTCCTCCAAAACTCATTTTATTTCATCTCCAGAGTATTTCCTACAATACATTCACTGCCGCATATAAAACAATATTTCCACCATGAGGCTTTATGTATTCAATATTAAGTGATTTGCATTGGCTGAATGGTTGAACCTGGAACATGTTGAAAACCCGCAGTTTATTCTCAAAGAGTTCTGCCCTGACTTTACGGTTTTATGATTTTGTTCACGGATCAAACATTTAAAATTTCTAACAACCCACTTCATAAAACCAGTTCTTACCTTGACTAATTAAATCCCCCAAATTCTTCTCCTCTTCCTTTTCATTTTTAATTTTAACATTCAGTCCCAGTATTTGACTTTTGTCTTCCAGCTTTACTGATGTCATCTCTGAATCCACCAATGAACACTGAGCTCCACTGTCACAATCAGCATCTAGTGGTTCTTGTTTGATCTCAGTGTGGAAGGAGAGCAGCAGGTTGGGTTTGTCCTCCTGCTAAAATAAAGACCAAATCAGACCCATTCATGACTGATGAACATGTTGGATAGGAATAAAATACACAATGGAGGAAAAAAACAACAATCACAGGTCCATAACAACAGAACCAGGTCACAGATAAGGTGTATTGTAAGTGAATAGTGCTAAAACTTTTCACTATTATGGTTTATTTTTCCTTTGACAACTGATTTTCCATAAAAAATTAAATAGCCTTTTTACTGGACCGCGTTAGAGGAGGGTGGGCGACTGACAGACAGGGCGGGCGACAGGGCGGGCGACAGACTGACATGCGACAGGGCGGGCGACAGACTGACATGCGACTGACTGACTGACAGACAGGGCGGGCGACTGACTGACTGACAGACTGGGCGGGCGACTGACTGACTGACAGACTGGGCGGGCGACTGACTGACTGACTGACTGACAGACTGGGCGGGCGACTGTTACTGCACATCTGTAATGTTTAAATGCTATTTGCTCAGTATAGAACACCATTTTCTACAACAAACATTCTAGTGCCATTGGCTCCATTGCCCTTGGTTGTAAGAGGAGAGGTATTCGAAGAAATAGATTTTCCAATAAAGATGACTCTCGGATGTCTAAAGTAAGGACCCAGGCAGTTAATGTTAAAGTAAGGCCCCAGGCAGCCCAAAAATATGTCCTTATGATCGGTGGAGGACCTGGCTTCATTGTAAATCAAACTTTTGACTCCGTTCGGTGGAAAACTCAGTTGAGCTACACTGACACTGGTCGCGGCCATCTTGTATGGGCAGGGTCAAAGATCTGTATGCCCATATATGGTAGTAAGACCTGGACCAGAGATGGTATATACTACCGGAAAGGGGAGATTTGCAGATTCCAGACAATAGTATCCATTAAAAGATAGGTGAAACTGTCCGGAAACCTCAATCATTTTAAGAAGTTACTACCCCTTATCAGGGGTATTTACATTCAAGATCAGACAAGCCAGAGAGTAGGGATGGGACGATAGACGATGTTAATACTAATCGCGATGGAAAATACTCATAATTATGAAATCGTGGAGAAATTCCAAAATCGGGATAATCTTAAATCGGGATAATCCTCACGAGTGACTTGAAAAAGCTCTGCCAGTCGCTGAAGTTTCCCTGACTGCTTGTTTTATTTTACAAGTGGAGCACATCTCATCTCACATTGTACTAAGTCACTAAACATCCTCTGCAATGTAATGTCAATGAAGCCAAGCTCTGCTAGCTTAAATAGAAGAATATTGTCAATTACAATAAAAATGTAATTCTCAATTTTGGTTTGTATTTTAATGATATAAAGTATGAACTAGTTTTCCAATACCTTCACAACAGTACCTGTCTAACCACTACACTTAGTAGTCAACAATAAACACTTCTGAACACGTTTCCCGCTATATGCAATACATGTTGCGCACAACATAATTCATTATTATGAATTATAAAGTTATTTTGAAGAATCGACAATAAATAGGCCTATCATCAGCTAATAAAGCACATAAAATGAGCATGGAAGTGCATGCACACACAGGTTAGTACCGGTAAGAAATGAAATTTACTTTCACCCCTGATTCTCAGTCGAGTGACTTGAAAAACCTCTTGCCAGTCGCTGAAATGTTCCTGACTACTTGTTTTATTTAACTGGTGGAGCGCATCTCTCTAAATGCCACTACACATCCTCTGCAATGTACTGTCAATGAAGCTGGCAACCAGTTGTGCTCATAATTTTGCATACCTGGCAGAAATTGTGAAATTTTGGCATTGAGTTTGAAAATGACTGATCATGCATTTTATTTAAGGATAGTGATCATATGAAGCCATTCATTATCATATAGTTGTTTGGCTCCTTTTTAAATCATAATGGTAACAAATCACCCAAATGGCCCTGATCAAAAGTTGACATACCCTTGAATGTTTGGCCTTGTTACAGACACACACAGGTGAAAATGGCAATTAAAGGTGAATTTCCCACACCTGTGGCTTTTTAA
>JACXGI010014518.1:0-13305 GCA_016801175.1 Esox masquinongy | reverse complement strand
GAAGAGAGCCTCAGGGATTATGGGGGATTAGCTGTGGGCATTAATGGTTATGTAAAATCCAATAGCACCGTACATTTCTAGGATTAGAGGTGGGTTGGGGCTGGGGGGTGCGGTTTAACCAGCTGATGGGAGGGCAAAAGAGGAGAGGACCCAGTCTGACTCGGGACAGCTGACCTGACAGTTCTCCCTTGGCAAGGAGCGGGCGCTCCATTTGCAGGCGGAGCCAGCTAGTGTCCCACGCCAACCCCTCGGCACCCCTCTTTCCGCCATCTCCATCTTTCCGGCCACACACCGCTGCGTCTCCCCTGGATGCTGCTCGACGTGACTCTGTCCGGATCTGTCAGCAGCTCAGTGCCGCTCCTCTAGTGCGCTGACTGTCCAGATTGTCGGCATCTCTGGGTCTTTGGGTCTGTGAGCTATAGTACGGGGCAGCCCACCCCTGATGCCGCGGCCACCACTCTGAGATGATGTTCTGCACCACCTTCCTGTCCGCTCCCTCTGAGGACCTACCCGAGGGCGCGGGAGGGGGAGGAGTGACTCATCCGGGCGGTTGTCTCTCCACCCTCCACTGCTTGGTTCTGCCCCAGGACGAACTGTATGCGCCCCTGTCGGACCCGGCCGCCCGCCTCTCGCTACGCCACGCGGACCACGCCTGCGGCCTGGTGGGTAAGACGCTGTTGGACGTCAGTATGGCGGCGGATGTGGGGTTTAACGGGAGAAGGGGGGAGGGTTCTCCTAGCCCCCTGAATCGCCGCGGTGACCGTAGTCCGTCTATCTCGCCCTCGGTCCAAAAGAGCCCCTGTGGGTCATCTGGACAAAGAGGTAGGTAGCTCAGGCACCAGGACCCCGACTCGTCAGTATGTCCGTTTGTGTACACCACTATGTGAAGATCAGTGGAAACGTCTGCAATGTTCCCTAAACCATTTGCGGGCGCTGAGTGCACGTCTGGTCTTGTGAGCGGAAATGTCTGGCTCACAATTAAAGTGAGCACTGAGGCTAAAGTAATTTACAGTGGACTATAGTGGGTATTTGCCCTATGAGAACGCACTACAAATAAAACTAATAGTGCAAATCCTATAGAAAGTAAATCGTTTTTGATTCATATTATGTACCTTACCATTTTTGCCTACTGTCTTGTTTGGTTTTCAATGCAGACTATTCTAATTTTTTTCCTATTCTATTTTTATTTATCATGATGCTTTTTTGTTTTTTGCATTGAAAAGAGGCTAGTACAATGATTTTTCTATTGATTTAATCTGGCACTACTGCGAGGGCTTGCATTTGTCCTGCATGGCAGATGAGCAGCTTAGAGGGAGCAGTGGTCACGGGAACAGTAAGCCACAGGTAGTGGCAGAATAACCATTCTGCAGGTCTTCGTTTTTCATTTTCTGTGTTGGTTTATCGCCTCGGTCCCACTCGAAGACCACTGAATGGCTGCATTAGAGAAGCGAGAAGGGATCGCTTTACACAAGGAGGTCTTATTTGGGGAATGTGATGTGATGTGATCACTGTTGCAGACTGTGTTTTTGTGACATTGGCTGAACTCTCAAAGGGTATAAAGCCAGCTCACTGTCTAACCCTGTTCCCTTCTATTCCCCTAATTGGAGCAGGACGTGTCGACAATGGAAGGAAACCTTGTTAATGAGATGGCAACAGTAAACATATTCATTCCCCATAAATTACCCCCTCCCCAGGCCAGTGTGTAAATCGTGGATCCCTTTGACAAGATGCACAAAACTGTGACTGTAATCTCTGTTATCCCATGTTTCTGGTTAGCTAGACTCCTGTCCCTGAGGATGTGTGCCAAATGTTGGCACTGAGTAAGGTCAACCTATGCTCAGTCTTGACAGTGTTTGAAACGTGTACCAAATGTTTAGTAAATTAATAATATTCTTGGCTAATGTAAATGCATTTATGTGCCAGACCACCCTAAGGTAAACTTGTATTGGTTTTTGGTACTTATCTGAAAGAGATTGCTGTTTTTATGTCCATAGATGTGACATATATAACATTTTGTGCATCTGGGTAATTTGATAGTGTTTTGTAGGACCACATTTTAACTTTAGGTGGAGACTAAATGTGTTTATCCCCCGCCCCTGACTCAAAATGCTCAGGACTGTTGCACTGTTCTAACTGTTGTCTTCTCTCCCCCTTCCTCAGGCCCTGCCCTGCCCATGGCCACGGTGGACATCAAGAACCCAGAGATCAACAATGTGACACGGTTCCACAACAAACCCCAAATGAACAGCATAGTGAGCAGCAGCTTCAACAACAAGAAGGAGAAGAAGGTGAAGGGGAAGAAGGGCAAGAAGCTGACCAAGGCTGACATCGGAACGCCCAGCAACTTCCAGTGAGTACTCTTATTCAGTGAACGGCAGTTCTGTGGGTGAAAACTCCTTGGAGAGGTCAAAGGAGAATGGGCACACTTGTTCAACAGCAAGGTCACAAACTCAGTTAACCTCTCTTTACTACTGTGGTGTACAAAAGGGCATCTCTGAACGCACAACATGTCAAACCTTAATGTAGATGGTGACAAAAGGGGATCCACCAGATAATAGATAGGTGTACCTAACAGTGGCCGGCTTGTTTCTATCAAGACTGATCATTGATGTACGCAGACATTCTGATCCTTGTATTCAGTAATGGGTGTTCACGGTGGTAGTGTAGATTAGCCCAGTTTTGGGCCATTTGTGGCTTTATAGACTAGAAGGAAAAAATCTGTTTCAAAGACACGAAGCCAATGGAGATTGATCAACTGGGTAGGGGTGAATGGGGCTGACTTATTTGTGTCAGTGTCCTCGCAGCACTCGTTTAATGAACTCTAATTTTTAAGAAGTTCCAAGACAAGCTCTTGTACTGCATTCCCTAAATCTAATCTATTCATTAATAAGCATTTCTGCCTCAATTTGTGAAAGAGAAAGTACTAGACAAGAGATTTTTCAGGTTAAGGAATGACTTCTTACAGACATGACTACTATAGGCCTTTAAAGAGAGAGTACAGTCTAATTTCACCCCCAGGCTGTTGATGTCTTGGAATGACGTGGCAGGTCTCTGGCAGGGCAGATACTGCAGGTGTTAGTGATCTGCTGTCGCCAGCTTATCAGCATTGCTTCTGTCTTGCTATTAAGTTCAAGATTTTACCTCTTCTCGACAGCTGGGCAATGTTGATGTTGCCAGGTCTGGTTTTAGCGTACACCCGTAGGTTTAAGAAATGTGAGGCATTGCAGTAGAGCAGATTGATCTGCTGTATGGAGAGCGGCACTGGCCGCTGACGGTCACAATCTGTACTGCATGGAGTTGCTGGATCGGGTGCCGGGCTGGTTTTTCTTTTTGGCCTTGTGAATTAATGTCCTGTCGCTTCGTTGTCCTCCATGTTTGAGATTTTCTTTCCGTAGGATTCCAAGTTGAAAAAGTCCTATCTTTAAGCTCCTTACTCTGAGTTTGTTTTATCCTCTTAAAATTGAAATGTTGCCCATTCCGGTACTTTTTGTAGACCTCCAAAAGATAAGTAAAACTCAAGATAAGTAAAACTCAAGACCTCCAAAAGATAAGTAAAACTCAGTCAATGCAGGCATTCACAAGAAAATAGTTGGCTCTACTTTGATGACAAATATACTTGTCAGATTTTAGTTTTTGTCTACTTTTATTTCAATTCTTTCTTTGTTTGGGACTCAGTGTTACATTTGTCTTTAAGACAAAGGCAGAAAGAAAACAGTTAACAATAATAAAAAGTCACTAAGCCGTTGAAAGTCACAATTGCGACCAAGTGTTCATTTTATTATGGGCTATATGAACTTATTGTGTATGAAATTATTTCAACAGTTCATAGACTTGCCCTTGTTTCTTAAGTTGACTTGCCCTTGTTTCTCAAGGAAACATTGTTTCAGCACTGACCTGGGATCAATTAGGGTGAAGTGCCTTGCTCAGGGACAGAACTACAGACGTGCCTCTCTCAAATATAGGGTGCTTCCAGTAATCAAGAATAGTTATAGGCATCAGTTTGTGACACTGACCACTCCCACCACTCTCTGTCCTTTGGTAGTCCACCCTGGGTTCTTGTATTGAGATGGCACAAAATGAAACCTCTCTGTTGCTTTCCTTATCCTTTAATTATGTCGGAGCGTTTAGTAGGTAGCATATGTGACTATTCCTAACACATACTATAAACGCTGTGCTTTGTGTACTTGTGGGCTTTTTCTGAAAGGTGTTTTAAAGATGTCATTTGGAATTAAAGATGAGAATAATTGCCTTCCGAGGACCCATACTGCACAATCTAGTCTAGTAAAACATGGGGATTGAGGTAACATTTCTTCCAGACTCCACTCATTACAGATCTGTGTTTTCTTTCCAGGCATGTCGGCCACGTCGGCTGGGACCCGAACACAGGCTTCGATGTGAGTATGACTGACCAACCTGGTTCTGACTGGCACTTCTATAATCGAACTCCTGGCTTCATATGGATCAGGGTCCGGTTCCCCAACCCTCTACTTGCCATCCACCCAAGTCCTAGACGTTCAACATTTTCTAACTGTAAACTGACACAGCAGATTCAATTATTCAATTAATGTAATTATTTTGGCTAAGTGAACGGAAGTTGCCTGTTGAAGTTTAAAACTGAAATGTGAAATGTCTCCTGGGGAGATCAGAGGTCAGGACCCAGTGAAACGTGACCTATGTGATTTCTGTTACTTACCTCTTACGTAATGCAGCGGGACCTGTAGTCATGGATGTCTGGACAGTGGGTTTGTTTCCCCATAAGATCGGCATCATCCCTGGGGTCAGGGTTTTATCTCTCTAACCGGTCTACTGGCACAGGACTTGTTTATTTCTAATACAGTGTGCGTCAGACATGACTCTCTTTGGAAAACAAAATATTAAATATTAGTACGTCTCTTGTCTCTGCCCAGTTCAGTAAGTCACTGCCAGTCCCGGGTTACACAAGGAGATTTCATGAAATAAACCTGTGTTCGCATAATCCACCGTCTTTTACAAAAAAACGGATCATAAGTAATTATTCCGTGACGTTCTATGCGCATCAGACCCAGCATACAGGAGAAAAGAGAGAACAACAGGTTTCAATTATCTGAGTATGAGCCTTAATTTTTTAAAATATTTGAATGAAAAGATATGAGAAAAAAATATAGCAGTTATTTGAAGAGGTGCAGGAGGTGCTCCTAATGAATCCGTGGTTGGTTTGTATTTAACTTGCTCATTGCCCTGTTTCGCAAAAGGTTGATACTGAAATCACACAACCTGAATTACATTAAATTAAACCAACATACTGCGCTTCTGTTTGTTTGCAGAGTAGTGATTTAAAGTAGATATGATATAAGCTTGTATAATCTCCTTCTGTGGTTTAATACTAAATAATCCCACTGTCCTGCTCTGTAGGTTGGGTAGTGGGGCAGTGCCAACCTGGCACCACTCCCTTTCAGCCACCAGGGGGTGACAGAGGGGATGTTTACAACAGTGGTCCACTGTTGTTTACAACAGTGGTCCAAAATGTCAATACAATTTGGATGTTAAGAGATGCCAGGTAGCTTAGGCTTTTTATGGGTCTTGATAACTATGCATCTATGCTTGGTCAACTTATCTAACACAGTGTGGTTCTAACAGAATTAATGTGGTTCTAACTGAACAAGATTATACACATCCATTTCAGTGTAGTTTGAACCCTAGCAAGACTCTTAAAATGATAGCAAACGAAGTTGCTGCGTTTTAAAGTAGAGGGAGATGGCAGGTTTGTTGAAGATGCTTCAAGCTTTTTCTATTGATTAGCTTTAAGGCGGACTAATTCCTAATTTGTGTTTCTCAATTTTACTTTTTTTGTCTCTCCTGCTCAGAAATCACTGATACAATCATCCACTAAACCAGTGTTCCTTCACTTTATGTCAAAATACACCAGGCACTTAAAAACAATTGTTTACTACAATTAAGCACCCAATATGCTTCCCAAATACGGTTTAAAACATTTAGAATTGACCTAAACTGTTCCTAGAAAGATTGTCAGTTGGATGTTTCTTGATTCATCTTGACAATGTTTCCTAATCAGAACTTATTAGCTGAGAAGATGATGGGTCCCTTTGCTCTCACCATTCTCTTTGAATCGGTTTGGACCAGTGGTTCTCAACCCACCCCTCTGGGATCCCCCAGCTGGGCCAGGTATTTAAAGTACTCCTGAGCTAGCACACCGGATACAACTTGTCTTTCAGTGAGCTTGGACAATTCTGTCAGTGCTTTCTGAGCAAGTGACAAAAGTCCTTCAAATATGTCCCTCTACCCCTCTAGTTCTGAAGCGCTCGCCATCCTGATGCTGACTGGACAAGCCACGGTTGAACGACAGATTATATTTGTTTTCCATACATCTATTTTCTAAAAGATGCAATCTGGTTACATGATCATCTTTCTGAAATCTATTTCCAGTTGAATGTCCCACCTGACATGACATGATTCTAGCTTTTTAAAATAAAGGGAGATATGATCACTTTTTGACAAGACGAGATCATATGTTTAAGACGATGTGGTTTTGGAGCAATTTTATATATGATGAACTTTTGACTGGAGTGCTTTTACAGTTTTACTTTTTTTTTTAGCTTAACTTTTACAGTTATTTGCGATTGTAAGGATTTGCTGTGTAGGAGGAGGAGCCTAGTCTGGTTCTGTCGCAGTAGGGTTCTGACCCAGCAAGGCAATAACTGTGTGTCTCTTCTGTCCCAGCTGAATAACCTGGACCCAGAGCTGAAGCACCTGTTTGATATGTGTGGCATCTCTGAAGCACAGCTGAAGGACAAGGAGACTTCCAAGGTCATCTATGACTTCATCGAGAAGAAGGGAGGGGTGGAGGCCGTCAAGAACGAGCTCCGGAGACAAGGTGTGTAATGTGGAAATTAAGTATTCAACACGTCAACAGTATTGTTATAAAACATTTCCAATGCAGCTATGAACATGAAATTCAGAGCAGACGTTTAGCGCTGTGGCTTTATTAACTCAATAAAGCCACAGCGCTAAAGGTCAGAACATTCCAATCCATAAAAAAATGTGCAAAAACGGGAAATGACACAGGAAAAAAGTATTTCTTTATATATGTATTAATTTATAGCTAATCCAGAGGTGTGTATACAGTACTCGTGTTGGAGCCCTTATGTCATAAAAAAAATCTAGGAGTAGTATTAGGTGTTTTAGGGCTCCAATCAGTAGAGACCTAAACTGTGTTAAATAGTGTAGAATGTAGTCTAACGGCAGTCTGTTCTCTCAGGTCCTCCACCTCCAAGGTGGTCTGGTAGGTTGCTCCCTCTCTGCATGTGGCTGCTGTGGAGTAACTCTGTCAACAGTGCAGGAGTTGATCTGTCCGTAGTCTTAACATTGCGGTTCCCAACTCGGGTCTTCGAGGGCCCCGATTGTACACATTTTGTGGTCGTAGGCACAGGACAAACACGCTGGATTAATTTGAACTGCTCATCAAGAATGCGAGTTGAATTGGGGGCTAGAACAGAATTATGATGCTGTAGCAGTACTGAGAGGCTGAAGTTGGAAACTAGAGGTTGACCGATTGATCGCCGGGCCAATTATTTAGGGACGATTTTAATTTTTCAAGTATCAAGATGCGCAACTTATTAGCTCTGGAACATCGACTAAATGTTTTTGGCACAAATGCACGTGGTGCACATTGCACTTTTTCTTCATGTCCCAGCCCTTTGTTCCTGCGTTTATTTTGCATTTTGTAACCAAATTAAACATATTTAATCATTTATTTGAGACTAAATCGATTTTATTTATTAATGAGGTAAATGAAATTGTTAGTTCAGTATTGTTGTAATTGTTATTATAAAAAAATTATTGTTGTCGGTATCGTTTCCCAATAATCTATATCGTATTGAAAAATAATAATCGGTTGAACTCTATTGGAAACCACTGGCCTTTACACCTCAGACCATCAACTACCCCAAATGGATTTCAGGGGACCAGGGTGTGTTCATTCTGCCCAACTTATCGTTTCAGTTGCGGAACGTATTTGTCCAATAGTTTCTTTTGGGCAAATATGGGCAAGGCCCTCCCTGTTTTGTCCTGTTTAACTACGGGGTGGAACTGTTTGTTAAATGAATACACCCCCTGGTCAATGGCCCCTCGGGCGGAGCTTTGCACCTCACGTGCTGGATCTAATAATGTACTGACCTTGGGACAGGTCTGACCAGGTGTGTTTGTGGCGCGCTGCAGTGACGTTTGCGTTTGATTTATAACAACCGTTTTGTCAATGGCAATTGGTGATTTGTGTCATTAGCATAGTGGCCCCTAGCCACTATGCTCATTGTTACTGCATGGTGTGATGCCACTTGAGCTGTCCTCCCTTTTCTTTGAGCTACTCTTAGAATCTAAGGTATGGTGTGAAGTGTTTACCAGTAGAGATAGAAACCCATGCCAGAGTAATGTTTCCTCTCCACTCTCCTCCAGCTCCCCCACCCCCTCCCTCCCGAGGTGGCCCAGCAGGTGGTCCTGCTCCCCCCCCTCCTCCTCCCCATACCTCCGGCCCCCCTCCACCCCCGCCTCCGCCCGCCAGGGGCCGGGGCGCGCCACCACCTCCTCCCCCCTCCAGAGCGCCCACCTCGGCTCCCCCACCCCCTCCCCCCTCCAGACTGGGCATGGGAGCCCCCCCACCTCCCCCCCCGACCAGGGGTCCTGTACCCCCTCCTCCCCAGCCCTCGCATGCTTCCCTGGCTCCCCAGGCCCCGCCTCCTCCCCCGCCTCCCTCCTCCGCCCCAGCAGGCATGGGTTCTGGAGTACCTCCCCCACCGCCTCCTCCTCCCCCACCTCCCGGACCTCCTCCTCCACCCATTCTGCCAGAAGCTGACGGCGGGGGAGGTGCCGGCAAGCCTTCGGCCCTGCTGAGCCAAATCCGTGAAGGGGCCCAGCTGAAGAAGGTTGACCAGAAGG
This sequence comes from Esox masquinongy, assembly GCA_016801175.1. Classification (NCBI taxonomy): domain Eukaryota; kingdom Metazoa; phylum Chordata; class Actinopteri; order Esociformes; family Esocidae; genus Esox; species Esox masquinongy. Next base: position 4,377 of record JACXGI010014518.1, on the reverse strand, counting down.
AAAGGCCTGTTTCCACCAACACGGGACGGGACGGCCTCCTGGAACAGATACGACAGGGCAAACAGCTAAAGGCTGTGAGTAAACATTACGCAACCTACCGCACTAATCTCATGACCCTGGTCCCTGTGTTAAACCTCAACTCCTAAAACTGTCCCCCCACGCAGAATTAGTTTGTTGAAAAAGTTAACATGTTTCTTATTAATGTTATATAAAGTACTCTAGTCAGCAGTTTAAACAACTAATACCCAATAAAGAAGTATGTGGAAATGACAAATGAACATACACTGACACAATTTCTTACTCAGATTAAATTGAGAAAGCTACATAAATTTGCACATGTTTGGATCTCAAATGAGCTTGCCGACATTTATCAAGACTGTCTCCAATAGGGAAATATTGACAACGAGAAAAAAGTATCATGAAAATGTTTTCTTTCATTACATTTTTGCAAAAAGAAATTGGGTTGTGCTGAGACAACCTGGTTTAATTTGACTCCAGAGTCAAAACCAGTAGAGAACCAGTGATGTTGAGACCATAGGCACACGTTCCAGAAGCAACATACAGGAGTGTGTTGACAAGCGGATTCTTGTGTGTGTTCCAGGTTACCGACACACCAGAATCAGGAGGACCTCCCACCCCTTCAGCAGGCATCGTCGGGGCTCTGATGGAAGTGATGCAGAAGAGGAGCAAAGCCATCCACTCTTCAGGTAAACATACACACACACACTTAAATAAAAGGTTGTTTTCATATCAATTTTTTTTAATGACTGTCTGTCTCCCCGTAGATGATGACGATGATGATGATGAGGAAGAAGACTTTGAGGATGACGATGAATGGGATGACTAATGACGTCCAGCCCCTGTCCCTTGGATGATTACGACGACACTAAATTGTTCCTAAATTGTCTTTCTAAATCGTATTTGAATTATAATGTAAATGTTTTATCAATTTGCTGTATATTTTTGTTGCCTTCATGCTTTTTTTATTAATCTGTGCAATACCTCATTTAATCTGTAAAGGTTTGTCATGTTATCTTTCTGTAAAGTTTTTCTTTTCTCTCGTGGGTTACCATGTGCAATTTTACATCAAGTTCTTCTTGATCTGTAGAGTTGAATGTTTTTTTGGGGGGGGGGGGGATGGGGGTGTTCAGTGATTAGAGGGAGAACAAACAAACTGACACTTCCTTCATGTTGTGATTTGTTAAAAATCGAGAAACACTATTTTCATACCGTTACTTCTCTCGTACTTTATTTTTACTTAAAGATCCTAGTTTAGCACTCTTATTTTCTTAAGAAATCAGCTCTTTTGGAATATCTAGCCCCACTTGTTGTCGATTGTAAATTTACAGAGTTTGAGTATTTTTGCACAAATCAAAAAGAGGAGACTCATTAAGCGAATACAGAGCAGTATATCTGCAACATTATGCTTTAAAGGCTACCAGATATCACTTACATTATCCAAAACTGTCAACCCTTACCCTATACATGCCTGTCTTTTTCATAGTCACACTGTGAACTACGAACTAAACTACAAACAGTTATCAAAGAAACATGATGGTTTTTACTTTTTTTTTACAGTAGCAATCTGTCTGCTATAGTTATGTTTGAATCAGGTCGGCAATGACGCAAATTTCCAGGATGATTTGCAGTTTTTCAGCTTACTGTGACATGCCTGGTTTTAAGGCTTATTGTCCCATTAAGATGTCTTACTAATGAACTGTCATTCCAGAATCCGTGAACTACACTAACCCTTGGCTGTCGACACTAACCTACTCCCTGTGAAGAGAAACCAACGCCAGTTTGAACTATCAGTCTCTTTGTTTTCATGGTTAGTGAAACTTGAGTTACCAGGATATATGGACCTCAAACCTTCAGAAATTAGGTCAGAAGGATAATGGACTATTAAAGTGTACACTCAAATAAATAAATGGTAATATTTACAGAGATGCCCTCTTCTGTTTTTTATGGAACTGATGTTAAGTATATTACTTTTTACCATCCAAAGTGGTCTCATGGGTGAAGCTGCAGACTTAGGCTCCAATGATAGTGAGTTCAAACCCATGCAGATTATTGCCAGTCAGTCCGTTAGTGTTTTGTGACTTGTCTCATCATGGATTTGAACTCACGACATTGGAGTCAGTCTGCTGCTTTACCCGTGAGACTACTTTGAATGCTCTCTCAAGACTGGCAAACTTTTCCTTAAGAGTTTACGTGTGATAAGACTTGACGTTATATGGCCACTAGGGGCAGTGTTGTGTACTGTTATATATAAATAGACAAGTGGTGAGTCAGGCTGTTGTGGCTGAGGTTGGTGGCTGGGTGTAAAAACCGCAGACTGACTTAAATGGTTGTGCGTTCATCCAGGGTGAGGTGGCCAGTGGCCATATAACATGTCTTACCTACTGACTTGACTGAGTTGCTAACCACCCATTCGGCGAGTTCATCAAGACAGTAGGTTGACTGACTCGCCAACCACCTCGTCTTGCCAACCGGGTGGTGAGTCAGTCAAAACAGTAGGTAAGATGGTCAGGGTGGCAAGGCGGTCGGCGTGTCAGTCATTCTACTGTCTTGACACTGTGACCATCTTTCCTACTGTCTTGACTGACTCACCACCCGGTTGGCAAGATGGCTGGGATAACGAGGATGTCAAGACAGTACGAAAGACTGCCAGGGTGGCGAGGCAGTCGGCAAGTCAGTCAAGACAATAGGTAGGACGGTGGCAAGGCGGTCTGCGAGTCAGTCAACCTACTGCCTTGACCGACTCACCGACCGCCTTGCCACGCTGACTGTCTTGCCAACCGGGTGGTGGGTTAGTCTAGACAGTAGGTAAGATGGTCAGGGTGGTGACGCGGTTGGCGAGTCAGTCAACCTACTGTCTTGACCAACTTGCCGACCTGTCTTACTAACTGCGTGGTCGGCTACCATTCGACAGGGGGTACAAACCGCACGCTTAAACTCCAAGGGTTGTGAGTTTGAATCCGAGGCGGTCAGTTAAGACAGTCAAGGTGGGGAGACAAGTCATTTTCAACTCAATTTAAAACGTTTTTGAATTACTTAAATGACTTAAGAACATCATGCTACTGGTCTTCCATCAGTCTCTGAAAGCAAAAAAAGGTTTCAACAATACTCTTAAATGTTTTCCAAAATCAACTTTTGTGCAAAATTTTTTTTAAATGACTTCATTGCACCACTGCATTTTCACTGCATCCCTGTGCTATGAACCATATTGGAGGCTGACCTGTGTGCCATAGCCAATTTGAGCTACATTAGGGCTGTATGCATTTACACACACTGCCATCTGGTTCCCTGTGTTTAAAGTCAATATTAATGGCAGACCTTTAGAGCATTAGAAAACATTGATCTAAGCTGGAAAATGTTTCTAAATGCGTTTCCCCGTTACCTTACCAGAGGGGTATACTACGAAGCGAGGTAACTGGCTTATCGAGGTAACTTCAGGAGTAATTTGGTGACGTCGGGTGTAACTTCCCGATTAACCCGTACTACGAAAGGTGAATACGTTTTACCCGGGTTATGCTGCCATGGCAATTTAGGCTGCATCTCTAAACTGCTCCGAGCAGGTTATCTTCATGTTTAACTCGATGTTACCTAACTTAAGCACCGCCCTTAAAGGCAGGCACATTTGGAAGACCCAATCGACCTTGCCACTCGGATTGTGAGAGGTCTACGCCGCAGGGCGAGGGTGTTTAAAGACTGTAACTCTTTTAGTTTACCCGGATGATGTTTTCTAATAAAGATATCGATTCTCATCTGAGGGAATTCCGTATCTTTGCTGGCTTCTAGGGCCAGACGTCTCCAATGCCACTTCGCTAGAGTAATGCACTCATGTTGAACAGTGTGTCGTGCTTTGCGATATTTTGCCAGTGGACATTTCTTGTATTCCATCCGTGATGCTGAACATCTGAGCAAGAATACTGTAGGCTATGCGGTGCAGTTCGCAAGGTGGTAGCTCTCACTAAACTGTTTGAAGCATTTGTGTTCCCTGGCTATTTAAGTATGAGAACTTAAATGGCCAGGGAACACAAAATTGAATACTTCACTTGCACATACATATATACTGGTACTAAACACTTGCACATACATGCATACTTCCCTTGCGCATACATGCATACTTCACTTGCACATACATATACTTCACTTGCACATACATATATACTTCACTCGCATATACAGGTGCTGGTCATATAATTAGAATATCATCAAAAAGTTGATTTATTTCAGTAATTCCATTCAAAAAGTGAAACTTGTATAATGTATACATTCATTCCACACAGACTGATATATTTCAAGTGTTTATTCCTTTTAATTTTGATGATTATAACTGACAACTAATGAAAACCCCAAATTCAGTATCTCAGA
>JACXGI010014517.1:0-18931 GCA_016801175.1 Esox masquinongy | reverse complement strand
AGCGGCGGGGAGACCACGCCCCCATACACATCAATGGGTCTGCAGTAGAGAGAGTTCACAACATCCGGTTCCTTGGTGTCAACTTCAGCGATGACTTGACCTGGTCTCATCACTCTAACATCTTGGTGAAGGAGGCCAGGAAACGGCTCTTCTTCCTACGCCGATTAAGGAGATTTGGCATGGATTCCAGGATACTCACCAACTTCTGCAGATGCACTATCATGAGTATCCTGTCCGGCTGTGACACCGCCTGGTATGGCAGCTGCACCGCCCTCGACCACAAAGCACTTCAGAGGGGGATTAAAACAGCAGAGAGCATCACAAGGTCTGACCTGCCATCCCTGCAGGATCTCTGCACAGAGAGGTGTAGGAGGAGGAGCAAACGAATCATTACAGATCCCAGCCACCCATGCCATGGACTGTTTACCAAGCTGCCATCAGGCAGAAGGTACAGGAGTATTCCGTCCAAAACTAACAGGCTACGGGAAAGTTTCTTTCCTCAGGCCGTAAGGCTGCTCAATTCAGGAACCCCTTCCATTCATAGTCCCATGCACACCTGTCACTTTATATCATGCTCATCTGCCAATCATATCATGCACACCTGTCACTTTTACATTGCACTACAGTTGTACAGTTATATAGTTATTATTATTGATGCATGTTTTTTGTACAGTGTTATTATTATTGATAGTTTGTGTCATCTTCTTATTTTTATATTATAATTACTGTTACTTTTTTAACTTTTAACTGCACTGTCGGGAGTAGGAAAACAAAGCATTTCATTGCCATAACTTGTTTTTGCAAATGACAAATAAACCTTTTGAACTGAATTGAACTGATTGAACCATCAATGCTCTTCTCCAACCCCAGTGGTGAAACTAGCTTGTCCAAAGTTACAAGCTTTGTCAGGTCCCAAATCTCCAGCCTTTTCAAGCCCCAAGTCTCTGGCTTTGTCAGACGCCAAGCCACTACTTTGTCAGTAACCAAGTTTCTAGCTCTGTCAGGCACCAAATCTCCAACTCTTTCAGGCCCCTAGTTAACTGTGCCAGGAACTCAGTTACTTAATCTTGGATCCAGGGTCCAGCTTTTTCCTGCCTTGCGGTCCTTCCTTGGGTCTCCATTTTTTTCAGATGTACATCCGTCTCCTGTCCCATAATGCCGTTCACAGACACTTCAACCAAACTCTGTAGAAGGTTTGATGAATATTTTGACCAACATGGCTTTTAGACCAATAAGAAATTGATGGATAAATTATGTCCCACAACACATTATTCTACGTGTTTTGTACATTCAGGCTGTCTTCCTAGCACTGACTCACTTTAAAAAAAGCATTTCCTCCTTAACAAAACGTAATAAATCATGATGTAGTGTTGTAAGATATTATCTGGTAGTATGAACTGGCTTGCTCAGGCTAGATGTCAGAAACAGCGTCTATATATCATGGAGCCATGTCATGTCACAAACAGGAGCTAACATCTTTGGGTTCTTGCGTGCCATCATTGTGGAGGTCATCCCATTCCGGGGGACAGCCACCACCGGATCCATCACACATCTTGGCTTCTCTATTTCAGAACTGCTGCACATCTGGTTTGGTGACAGTCTTCTCATGGGGCAACCAGTCTTGTCAATCCCATGGGTGGCCTACCCAAATCCGAACTGATTAATTGTAAATGATGGTCAGTTTCTGGTCTACCATTTCTGTTACCGCTTTGCACAAAACTACCCACCTGTGCTTCAGGCCCACACAAAGTGGCACAAGGATAAGAAAGATCATGCAGTTGGGACATTTGTGATGATTGTGGACAAAATCAGTCTCCTAACCAGTCTCCTAATCAGTCTCCTAACCAGTCTCCTAACCAGTCTCCTAATCAGTCTCCTAACCAGTCTCCTAATCAGTCTCCTAACCAGTCTCCTAACCAGTCTCCTAATCAGTCTCCTAACCAGTCTCCTAATCAGTCAGTCTCCTAGTCAGTCTCCTAACCAGTCTCCTAACTAGTCTCCTAGGGCTTCCTGGCGAGTTACTGTCAAGTCTGCTATACCGGATTAGACAGGAGAGTTAGGATAGCAGAGATCGAACTCAAGGTCAAAACCTACAAGGACGACCACAGACCTGTTGTTCGGCTCATCCAGCTGCCTGCCCTTCATCAAGAAGATACTGACCCTTAGCTTGTCTGTCAGTTGGTTTAAACCTGTTCAAAGCATTTGGTGGCAGCTGTGACCAATTTAAGTTTTTAACTTTCCATTTGTTTTCTCATTGGAATTTTATAAAGTTAGCATAGCCATCCAAAATCCTATAGCATGCTAATAAGTGATATTAGCAGTTTAGTATTTCTTAGCATTTTCTGTGATTATTATTTTTAGATGCTGAGGTGTTTGTTTTGTGTACATATTCTAAATAATACACAGTTTATTTGTGTATCAGCATGTGTTTGGATCCACACAACCTGTTGTTGATGTACATAGGCATAATGCGCAACAGCTTAAGTTTCCTTTGCCTTTTCAGAACCATAATTAATATCTGGGAGAGGGTTATTTTATGTGTGGATTTTCATATAAAAAATGTATACACATATTTCACTACAATGTGTGTCTTCTCACACTTTTTTCAACATCCAATTCTCAAATATAGCTTTGCTTCATCACAACTCTACTGCAAGTCAAATCAAAGATCAGGACGTGTCCTCCAGGCATTTATCGCCAAACCATTCAGATTCTTATCACCTGGCTTGCACAACCATGACTTTATCGCTGGTACTCAATTGCTCAGGAGAACGCATTCCCAGCCTAGTTGCAGGGGTGCAATCTGCCACAAGGAGTCGCTGGAGCGCAACATAACGAGGCAACCCATTTCTCATTGCCTGGAAATACGTCTTCCTCGTGTTCTGGATGGATTCCCTGTGATGGTTGCAACCCAGCACCTATGCATTTTGTTTGTAATTCAGAAGTCCTTGAATCTCATTACCGACAAGGGCGAACAACCCGACATTCTGTCCTTGAGCATAACAGTTAACCCTAGCTGATCAAATAAAGACGATCCACAATAAAAAAAACAACAAAAAAAAACTGTTATAACCCCTTGAATTTAAAGGCTGGTAACGATTGCAGCGTTGTGACCCGGGCTGATTGGTCACTGGAGGTCAAGCACGAGAGGAACTTGCATCAAATGACACAACATTGCGTAAGTGGTGCCCCAAGGATTCAAGGGGGAAAACATGGTGTTTGCCAGTAGCTTGAGCAACATGTTTAATTGTGCGAATGGTTCCTCTACCAACAGTGCCTTATACAGGGTAGGGAACGTGGCCAGTGAAGAGGGGGCCTAGTCATACATACAGTACATAAGTAGGTCGCACACTCAAGCACAGTGTGATGAATAAAGAAGAAAATGAATGAAGAAGACCATTAATTAGTTTAAATAAATTAATGAGGAGGAACACTACTCTGCAGGCCTGTGATGCCCCAGGGAACTAGGTATGACCTTATTTATGCAGACTAATGTTGCCACTTGAGTCTGGCATGCCACCGGTTCACAGCCTCATAAAACTGTCCCGGAGTGTGGGGCCCGGTGCCTACCGCGGATCGCAGTCCATGATAGTTTTTGTTTTGTTTGCAGATGTTGTGTCTGTCCGACATGGGTGTGTGGGGGAGTGCAGTGCACGCGTTATAAAAACGGAGTTGAAATAATGCTAATATAGATGGTTTACAGATTGTCTGCTCGAACATGGCAGGTCTACTCTCCAAAAAAGAAGAAAAAAAAGAAAAGAAACTTTAGCTGCTCATATCCTTAACGTTAAAGTCCAGTATGCAAGCCGCTTCCAGAGTGGACAACTTGTCTGCCAAGCAGCACACGTATAGCATTTGTGCATTCCGTCTTCCAATGGCAAAGAGGAAAGAGAGGGAGAGAAAGATCGAGGGAGAGAGCAAGGGAGAGTTAGGGAGAGATGGAGAGAGAGAGAGAACGAACGGGAGTAATGTAGGACACGAAAAAGAGAGCCTGAGAGTGTCTGTGCATCTTGGAGGGAAAGAGCGAAGGAGAGAAGAAGAATAAGAGAGACACAGAAAAAGAACGGGAGATGGAGCGTTATACAAGCTAAAAGCACGTTCAGAGATCGAACAGACCAATCCTCCTGTGGCTCGAGATCGAGAGGAGAGAAACAGGGGAGGAGAGAGAGAGAGATGGATCCTGGAAGAGAGAGAGTAAAGTAAGTCGCGCAGATGGACAGAGGAATAGGAGCAGACCAGACGCAGAGCCACTACCTCACCTGAATGGTAAGTATGTCCTTAGATAAGGCTATCAGTGTCAAAATGACGAAAGGCCTCGGTGTAGCTGTTGGTCGTTTGTTTGTAAATGACATCGCCGAATTGATCAGAAACAAAGCGCGCTTAAAGGGAGAATTGGGTCGTAATCTTTCAGTTCAGTCGTTTATTATATTTCTAATTGTTTCGCCTGATTATTGTTCTCATAGTTGCTATGACAACACTAACGTCGAATGTTCCTGTTGCTCAGTATTTTTGGCCACAGTTACACAGGCAGCCTAATTCTGATCTTTGGACAGCAATCTGACCGAGGTCATTCATTTACATTCAATTAAAGAGTCTGGGAATTTTCCATGATACAAAATGATTGACTTTGTATCATGTCAAACAATATTTTCAGCTTGATAGTTTGTTTTACTTGTGTTGAGGAAAGTGTAATGTAGGTCAGAAGCAGACATACTGCATGGGGAACATTTGTAGAATATCATCCATGATTGCAAGACCTCTCTAGCTTTCCCAGGATTTCTAGGCATTCTGAAAATCCTGGTTTTAAAGCATCCGAGAATAGAATGAGAGTTTGGAGGAAATACAGAATCCCCCAACTAAGATTTCAGGAAGAACCTGTAAGTTATTATCAACCTTAATCATTGGTCATTCTGTGACAATTAAGGACCAAAGATAAATGAAAGCCACAAAGCCAGAGGATAAAAATGGCCCTGCGCTAGTTTTCTATATTCAGTATGTATCTATACTCAGTATCTATATTCAGTATGTAACTGTTATGAGGCTGTTCAAATTGAATCTGTCTTTGACCACTGTATATAAATATAAAACATATAAAAACCCTTAACGCCATAATGTAGTTTTTAGATATTTTAGACACAATGTGATTTTGACAGAGTAAAAAGTGTACTGAGTAAAAAGAAAATATTTAAACAAAATATGTTTTTGCACTGAATGCAGACATATGTTTTGGATACATCCAATACAAGACTGAGTACCACTTTTCATGTCTTCAAGTATGTCTCAGCTAAAAGATGTAATGGGATGATGCTCTGCAATAGCAAGGATACGGGGGATTCATTGTTTCCCTCTTATTGTAATAACAGCGGCCACCGATGCTCAGTTGTAATGCGCCGCCACTGAAAAATAGAATGTTTTGGTGAAATATGTTTTTTTTTAAGCTGAGTGTAGTTTACCATCGCGCGCAGTTAACTATCGCACGAGCATCAGCATCAGAGCAACCCAGTAGCAGAGCAACACTGTCCTGCACCCAACGTAGCAAGGTAGCAAACTAGTGAGTGAGGTCAGAGAAACATAACTGGCTGTCTGTGCACGCGCACGTTTGTGTTGAACTGTCAGTAAGTGGCTGTGACATTGATAAAAAGAAGATAGACATCATCTGAATGGCAACCAAAGGTAAGAAGCAAGCTAGCTAACTTTCACAACTCAGCTACAATAGATTAGCGTCATGCAGGCAACATTAGAGATCTGGCAGCAACAATAAGACCTCCGGTTTTCGTATTATATTGTGTTATAACCCCCCCCCCCTACGTTTTGCAGAAAAACGATTCAGTGCCACAGTGAATATATTGAACGAAATACTCAGGAGAGTTTGTAAAGTTACAAATCTAATGTGAAATCATGGGGTACTGTGCGCTACATCCAGAAAAAACTATATTTTCTGCCCCCTCTTTAACCCCCAGTGCAACACAAAATAATAAACTGCATTTAATTCATAATGCCTCAGTAGTTAGTAGCTAGTGGCTTTTATTAGTGTCTAGGAGGCGATTCATGAACAGTTTTAGAGAATGGTTCATCGTGGGGGATTACTTAGGTTATTATTATGGTTAATTAATGATGTTAAGACAGTATTGTCAAATAATGTTAAGAAAATAAAGTTGACAAGCAAGAGAGACTGGTATACAGGGAGGACGTTTTAACATTTCACGCATCAAGCCTTTTGTGACATTGATTCTGACGTGTCGGCCCGCAATCCCCTCCCCACCCCCACCCCCCCCTGCTGTTGGGGAAAAAAGTAGGGGAAACACTGGGGATTTCAGGATGAAAACAGACAGAATGCAGCTAGACACAGCCAACATCTGTCCCCATCTGTATTGCACAAGACACTAAGGACAAATACATTGTTCAACAGGACAATAACTCAAAAACTCAAGGCCATATCTATTGTATACTGAGTTTCCTGACAAGGTTGCAATCGAATGCGTCTCAACATTTGTTGTTACATCAATGACCAAAAAACACATGAAGATCATTGGCAAGACATGTAAATGTGGTTCAGTAACTGGCTCACAGATTTTGTTGCACATTTTGAGATCAGGAGATCAACCCCAAAATACTCAAAGCTGCAACCGCTGCCAAAGGTAGTTCTACCATGTATTGAGGGATGAATACATTTCCTCATTGACATTTGAGTGTTTTGTTTACTCGATAAATCTATTGTAACCCCACTAGTTTGAATCACCACATAATCTAAAATATCAAGGCAACGGAAAGTCTCCTGTTTCAGAGTGATCTCGTCCCCCTGCATCCAAACCCACGGATCGACCAGCAGCCTGGAGGACTGCAGATCAACTCCCACTGCAGTGTTCCCAGACATTATTCTGACCCACATTCAGACACACGGCCAGACTAAGGGATTGAGAGATACACAAGGTGAGATGTCATTTCACGCTAGTGGGGATGAAGATGTCACATACATTTGTTTTTCCATTCTTTTGGGGACCACAAAATTTATTCCTGATTCCCTTCTAGTAGTTGTATTTCTGCGGGAGGCGCCACATAGATGCTGACATGCACAACGCAAATATTGTTTAACTGACGCGTTGTGTAACTTCACACGTCAAAGGACTAAATAACGCATGTTCATTTCCATTGAGCGACAAAACATCAAGTGGCTGTTTTTTTCACCTTAGAGCAACAAACAGGGCCGCTCTGTTGGGAGCAAGCGTCACACAGCTGCGCGGTTGTTAATTTGGCGCCAAAAAGAGAAAAGGAACACTAAGAATTCTAAGGAACTAAATGGACCTGAGCAAAAGTAAATGCTTATTTTCATTATTTATTTTATGCTGATACGGTCTTTGGCTACAGCATCTCTGGACACGTGCTGTGTTTGTTATTCAGCCCGATGCATCATATGCTTGTACAAGGGGGGCTGCTGTTGTCCGGGAGATGTTTGTGCCTGGATGTTCTGTGTGTCGTGTGTGTCAGTAAGTATGTGGGTGTGTCAGTAAGTATGTGGGTGTGTCGGTATGTATGTGTGTGTGTGTGTCAGTAATTATGTGTCAGTATGTGTGTATGTATGTATGTGTGTCGGTATGTGTGTGTGTCTGTAAGTATGTGGGTGTGTCAGTATGTATGTGTGTGTGTCAGTATTTATGTGTGTGTGTCAGTATGTGTGTGTCAGTAAGTATGTGGGTGTGTCAGTATGTGTGTGTCAGTAAGTATGTGGGTGTGTCAGTATGTATGTGGGTGTGTCAGTAAGTATGTGTGTGTGTCAGTAAGTATGTGGGTGTGTCAGTAAGAATGTGTGTCAGTAAGTATATGGGTGTGTCAGTATGTATGTGTGTGTGTCAGTAAGAATGTGTGTCAATATGTGGGTGTGTGTCAGTATGTATGTGTGTCAGTATACATGTGTGTATGTCAGTATATATGTGTGTGTGTGAGTAAGAATGTGTGTCAGTAAGTATGTGGGTGTGTCAGTAAGAATGTGTGTCAGTAAGTGTGTGGGTGTGTCAGTAAGTATGTGGGTGTGTCGGTATGTATGTGTGTGTGTGTCAGTAAGAATGTGTGTCAGTAAGTGTGTGTGTGTCAGTATGTATGTGTGTCAGTATATATGTGTGTATGTCAGTATATATGTGTGTGTGTGAGTAAGAATGTATGTCAGTAAGTATGTGTGTGTGTCAGTAATTATGTGTCTGTGTCATTATGTATGTATGTATGTGTGTCAGTATGTGTGTGTGTCAGTAGGTATGTGTGTGTGTGTCAGTATGTGCGTGTCAGTAAGTATATTTGTGTGTCAGTAAGTATGTGCGTGTGTGTGTGTGTCAGTATGTGTGTGTGTCAGTATGGTTTCTGAGTATTCTTGTCGCTGATCAAGGCATTCAGCATTCAGAGAGGGGAACAACCAAATTACATCACGGCCTCAAGGTCACAACTCTCATTCGTCACTATCCCTACCAAACAGGACACACACACACACACACACACACACACACACACACACACACACACACACACACACACAATTGCAAACACACACATAAACACGGACACTTACGTTCCTATTGACTAATGTGTCTTCAGAAGTCATGAAGCAGCTGTGGATATGGCCAGGTCAGTTGTATCTTAGCAACAGAGGGGCACCTCAATTCTCCTAACCTCTTCAAGACCTCTATTTTGTTCTTTGCCTGTCTTTCTCTCTTGCTTTCTTTCTCTCTCACTGTCTCTGTCTTTGTCAGCCTAGTGAGGATTGGAAGTTGTTAACAAAACCAAATTAAGGACACAGGAACCCCTGCTCAGAGCAGATTGCCTAGTGGTGACAACATTGAGCCAGTGAAGATTGCTCGTTGAAGTAACGGAGCTGACAAAATGACAAATTGTTGTTTTTTTGAGTAACACAATTAACCACAAATGTCCTGTAAATCGCTGTGGTCTGCTAAATCAGTAGTTCTGAAACCTCTCCTTTGGGACATCCAGTCGGTCCATGTATTTTCTCTCTTCCAGAGTATGAACACCTGAGTGGAATGAGCAACAGTAGCAAACCGTGTGGGTCCCAGAGGACAAGTCTAGGAACCACTGTGCTGAATGACAAAAATGTCAATATTGAATCTAGATCAATCACATAGACAGTTACAACAGCAGAGTATTGTAAAGGGAACCATTTAGAGCAGTCACTTAGACAGTTACCACGGCAGAGTAGGAACATCTCAGGGATGGGGATTATAATTCAGAACATGGACCAAATCAGGTCAGTGGAGTCAATGTTGTCCTTGGTGAGGTAATGTGTAATGTCTCCTCTCCCCTTCTTGTAGCATGGCGGTGTCTTCCCTCAAGGTGTGACCGATATCTACAGTCTGACTGACAGCCTCGGCCATCCTCCCAGGTCCCACATCCCTCCTGCCTCTCTGAACAAGGACCACCTACATCTGCCATCACTGTGAGGGGACTACATTAGCCAGACGGCCCACCTATACCACATTACCCAGAAGTCCCACCTAAACTACGTTAACCAGAAGTCAAAAACTAAAAAAAAAGCATTGTCCAGGAGTCCCCCCTGAACTACATTCCCCAGGGGTTCCACTAAAGCCCCATTCAACAGGTATCACCTCCTTTTGCCACCGGAAAGCCGAAACTACAGTACCCAGCAGCATGCAGACCCCGGGCTCAATGGTTACGGGCATCGTGTTCGCCCCGCTGGGCCTGGTGCTGGTCTTCGTGGCGGCCATCACGCCCCAGTGGCGGGAGGGGCAGACCCGGCTGACGGGTGTGGCCGGCGCTGAGCCCCTCGTGCTCCTGCGCTCCGACGGCCTGTGGGAGAGCTGCCTGCAGGTGGCGCAGTCGGAGCTGAAGCAGTGCTGGCCCGTGGCGGGCGCTTACCAGGGAGACCCGCGGGTACGGCTAGCGCAGGGCCTGGTGCTCAGCTCCCTGTTCCTGTGCGGCGCCGGCATCGTGTTGGCCAGTGTGGGCGTGCGCTGCTGGACCGACCTGCCCTTGAGGGGCGTGGCCGCAGCCGGGGGTGCGCTGGTGGCACTGTCCGGCCTGCTGAGCCTGACCGCCGTGGGGGTTTACACGAACGGCCTGGGGGCGCTGGGGCAGGCGCCCCCGCGCTGGACTCCCCACAGGCTGCCCCGACTCAGCCTGCACCCGGCCGGGTCGCTCTACTTCGGCTGGGTGGGGGGGTTTGTGCAGGTGCTCGGGGGAGCGGCGCTGCTGCTCAGCTTCAGGATTCGGCCCCAGTGCCCCTCCTGTGAACCGTGCTCCCAGCCCAAGGACAAGCAAGACACGGAGGTGTACGAAATCACCTGCTAGTTGGGGACGGGAAGAGAGCTACTGTGGGTGTGTGCGTAGGTGTTTGTGTGTGTGTGTTGGTGCGTGGTGGACTGAAGACAACAGTGTTTGACTATATCACGTCTGCCGCGAGTCGTTCCTCTGAGCCAAACTAATACAGATCAGGCGGTAACACAACTGCTTGTTTGTGCCCATCACAGTTACTGGAGACAGGCAGGAGAAGACGATGTAACAAGGAAAATCTCTGAGCCATCGATGTGTGGTTCGTCTCGACAAGACCGTGTTGAACAGGGGACTCTGGGTGGTCTCGGTTAAGTGGCTGGAGTCTTATTTGACTTTAGTGTTGTTGAGTATCACTTGAAAGGTGATGAACTTTGACCTTTGTAAGGCAATATCAGAAGGAAGCTGTGTAATGTTACTTTAGTTTACCTGGAGATGCTAACCCTAGAGATGTGTCCACATTGTATCATCCAAGTAGATGTGGAATTAGTAGAAGCAGCACGACTACGTCTTTGCCCTTTGTCTCAAACTAATTTGTGTTTTCTCTTTACTGATTGACTCAAACGTTGACCACCACACTTTAGTAGCATATAAAATATCATGTTACACAGCAAAATCTGTGACCGTAAAATGTTTATGATTTAAGTAGTGCGAAGGCATTCAGACTCCTACTCCACCACTTGCTCCACACATTGTTGTGTTGTAGATTTAATTTATGCTTTATTAAATATATCTATTTGCCATTAATCTACAGACAATACACCATACTTACAAAGTGAAAACATGTTTCTAAACATTTGTGCCAATTTATGAGTAAAAAGCATATGACATTCTGCCTTAAGGACTCTGAGTGCATGAGGAAATAGATTTTCTGGTCTGATGTGGACAAAATCAAACTAGTAGGCCTGAATACTGAACACAATGTCTGGTGAAAACAAGGTACAAGCTTTCGGGATGCTTCTCACTGGCAGGGACTGGGAAACTGGTCAGGACTGAGGGAAGGATGAACTGGGCAACATACAGAGGACCTTGAAGAAAACCAAAGCACAAAGCAAACATTGCTGTGGCTTCAGGACAAGTCATGAATGTCTTTGGGGAACATCTGTGGGGAGACCTGAACACCACTGAACATCTGTGGGGAGGCCTGAAGATCACATTACACCGACACTCCTCATGAATGTCTTGGGCCCAGCCAGAGCCCGGACCTGAACACCACTGCTACATCTGTGGGGAGACCTGAAGATCCCATCTGACAGACGGATGGACAAGGAGGAATGGGAGAAACTGCCCAAATTCAGGTGGGCAAAGCTGGTAGAGGCTCCAAGCTGTGATTGCCCCTAAAAACAGCTCTTCTCCAAAGTACTGAATAATAGGGTCAGATTTAAAATGTTCAATAAACCTTGAAATGTGTGTTTTGGCTTTGTCATTATGGGGGTATTGTGTGGAAGACTGAAGGCAGTAAACAAACATAATCAATTATAAATTATGTCTATATGATACTACTTAATACTGCTGTGAATGACGGAACTGTGGACCCCTCAGAGATTGTAATGATTAGATAGTTCAAATTAAAATAAACACTGCCATGGCTGAAAGCCAACAACCCTGTGTGTGTGAACACACACAAACAAGCCAATATACTAGAACATTGACACAAACAAGCACACACACCAATTATGTTTGTGATGGCTACATGTAAATGTTTTCATTAAATGTATGTAAACTGTAAGGTTTTGTTTGCCAGCACTGACTTTTTCGTTAAGTACCACACCCCAGAAAGTCTAGAAGACATACATACATATACATATGGTACAATGACATTTACTATGGTAGTGACCGGGCCCTGAAGGAACGTTGTAAGTGCCCACTCCGTAGGAGGAGATGCCTCCACACACTCCAGGACGTAGGTGGATGTAGGAGATGCCTCCATGATGTAGGCATTGATGTGTCACCCAGCAGCTTCCCGCAGAAGACTTTGCCCAGCCTAACTACAGTCTACAAAGCTTTAAAAAAAAAAAATCAACGGATGGCAAGGCTACCTGACCTGAAAGAGCCTGCCAGGTTGTTGCCAAAGGACTCGTAGACAGATGAGACAAAGGTGAACATACACTGAAGTGATGACAAGAGAACAATGTGGAGCTACCAGGTTCTCAACATACCACTTCATGTGTGTCCTATAGTGTACTGTGTACTGCAAAAGCAGAATGAATTCCACAATGTGCAGAAACATCATCTGATGTAAAATCAAATGCCTCCAAGCTCACTGAACACCAATTAAACATACCAGAAACTGACCCCAAACACACGGTCATAGCAAGTTCTTGACTGGCCCGAGTTAATTTCACAGCCAAAACCTGCATAGCAGAAGTACATCATCTTTGGGACTTACTGTAAGTAAACTTTTCATGCAATACCGTACGACCTTAGGGCTCATCTGCTAGTTTACAAGAGTCCGATGGAAACCGTAGACCTATCGACCACAAACATACGGGGAGGTATGGATGTTGTCATGCCGTCTCACTCCCAGAGACAGCAGATTGTGTATGATATTGTATGATTCAGTGGTAATACACCATGCTTTAACAATATTCAAAATTGATAGTGACAGACGTTTTATTTGTTTAGCATTACAAATTGTTTTTTCTGTGTGGCTTGGATCACAGTGGTTGTACAAAACACAGTTCTAAAGTCTGAATTGCTGCAAATGATCGGGGATAAACAATGTAAATTGAGGTCATAACAGTCTTCTCATTTTGGGAACTAACACTGTTGTGATGGCATAATTGGATTTTCTTTGTATGTGATTCTGGCTGCGAAAATTAAAAAAAATCCATGCACACGCGCCCTCGTCCGATGACATTCAGGAGTGTCAGTAAGGTGTGTGTCAACTGCCTGTACCTCGGAAACCCCAGGGGGAAACGCGAGGAACTAAACAACACTCAAATTGTGTAACAACTTTGGAAGGACGTTATTTCACAGCACAGGTAACCTTTACTGAGAAATAAAACATGGTGGGAAGGTAAACAGTTTCCTATTTGACTTGCTGGCTTTGTGGTGGTTCATTATGAAAATATGTACGGCTGCTCCTCAATGCATTGATTTTCAAAGTAAAAGAAGGTACTAACTGTCCTAGTAAAAACCAGAAAGTGTTTAAATCTCAACAGAAATGTCTTAAGTAATGGTATTGCAATTTTATTGCCAGTTCTACGTGATGAGGACAATGACCACTTGAGTGGCGTCACCAGACTGTTTGAAAATGAATGCTTTCATCATTTGTTCTAAACTGCATTCCAGTCACAGTATTTAGTGAGGAAGCCTACACACACTCTCACAGAAACACACACACATTTGCATTCCAGTCACAGTATTTAGTGAGGAAACCTACACACACTCTCACAGAAACACACACACATTTGTTGTTCTATCCTTGTGGATACCAGAAAGCCCATGTTTCCTATCCCCTAGCCCTAATCCTAACTCTGAGCTCAACCCCACTCCAGCTAGCACTGAGTTTTATTATGAACCTAACCTTTAATTTGGAAATGGCATTTTTCTAAGTGGGATCGGCTGAAGACTGTGGGAAGAGATTTCTTTGGTTCCACCATGTTCTTTACACACGTGCACAGAGACATGGAACACACACAGGTTTGTGTTTATATGCTTGTAGGGACCAATCCCATCTCTCCAGGACCAATCCCATCTCTCCAGGACCAATCCCATCCTCTAACCTTTATGCCTTAACTCCTATTTCTTACACTTATGCCAATTTTAATCCCTAATCCTAACCTCTGACCGGGAAATAGCCTTTTTCCAAGTGGGGACTGGTTAAAAAAGAAAAAAAAAGAAAACCTTGTGCTAGGTTTCACCTTCCTTGTGGTGAATCCCCTCACATGTTGGTAGACCTGCATCTCTCACTCTCACACACACAGGCTTATAACTGGAAAGTCTAAAATCAAACTTTGTCTGGTTAAAATAGTGATTGTCTTTGATCTATAACAACATTGTCATAATGTTTTCCAGGTCAGATGGGACCATATTCTGTGCAAAAATATACACCATCTAAGTTTAAAAGTCCAAACTCATCTGGTTACATGACATAAAAATTATATGTACATAAGAGATAAACAACAAATAGATATTATTTATCCATAAAATCTCCTTTAAAAGCATTCTAAAACTGTTTAGAATCTAGAGGGTCCATAATGTCCTGTGATGACAGCACACCTTCAGGTGTATCTACCAACTCAATATGTTCATGGTTTTGTCACATGAACATGTCACCTGATTTCAGCAGGTTTGGAGCGACAACGTGGGCTTGGGGAGACAAAACCAGTCTTTCCTACAGCAACACAAATCCACATAAATGCAAAAACATAGAGGCCCTGGGTTTTTCCTGACCACCTGACCTTACAAGGAACTGAATCAAAGCCACAACAAGAGCCATGGGTTTTTCTGGGTTCATGTCCTACGGCTGGGAAGACTGAGCCCTGTTATAATCTCTGATGGAGACCACCATGATCGGTCAAATGTAGAAGTAATTCTCCAAGCTGGCTGCACTGGCATCTTTAGGGTGGATCTCTGCAGGGATTTGTGACGGAGGCTCCACATCGGAGTCGCTCGTCGCGTTCCTCTCCTCCGCGCTGAACATCGACGACTCCGCATCCACCAGCATCTCCCCGTCGCTAAGGTTCAGTCCGTAAGCGCCCTCTGTCTCCACGGCAACAGTCTCCCCAATCTCCCCCGGTGACAGTCCAGTGGGAGAACCCTGGCCCTTTTCAGACACCCTCCTCGTTGTTGCCTTGGTTACGGCGGCAGCCCGTTGGACGGACAGTTTCTGGATCTCCAGGTGCAGGTCTTGGTTGTGTTCTTTCCAGTGGCGGTATTTCTGCGGTGTCAGCTCTGGATCCTCTAGAACCTTGTTGATGAGTTGGAGCTCTGCCTCTCGATCCTGGAAGAACATTCACAACAGAAAGTCCCTCACATCAACATTAAAACTCAGACCAATTAACATTCTGTCAGTCCTGAGAGAAGTGATTTACAAGAAGTTCAACAATGACAGGGACAGCGAATTGGATGTTAGAGCAATCTGGAGGAAATTGGTTATGTTACCTAGGGCCACGAGTTTTCCCTGTGTCACCTACAACCAAGTTTTTCCTGATTGCTATCTAGGACCAGGAGTTATCCCAGACTGTCACCTAGGGCCAGGAACCATTCCTATAAAGATGTTGCAGGAATCTATCTGCACAGCAGAAAATGAAAACCTGTTGTATTCTAGCTTTGTAATTTCTACTTAAAACCCGTTCAGACTTGACTTCTCATATCAAAATCTGCAATCAACCTGGAAATGTCCAATAATTACTATCCATATAAATTACAATTCCTGTTCCTGGTGGATTATTCTGGCTGTGTAAAACTGGTTCAAATGACGATATATCAGCTGCGCATTCTAGAACACAGAAAACCAGGAGTGGTCTTCTTTCAAAGACAACAAAATCCAGAAACGCAATACGGGTTCAAGGAAATTCGGAGAGAAAGCCCGATTGGCACTTGGAAAACAGAACAATGTCAAGACGCAATTGGGAGCTCAGCGCAGGTCAAAGGTGAGACCGTTTGCAGACGGAATCCCAAAGAACAACCCTTGAACATCTGGTGACGCTTCTGCGGTCGGCACCTCACCTTCAGGGTGCTGTGTAGCGCCCGGAGTGTGTGGACCTTCTCGTTAATGACAGGGTTCTTGTTGCGGCGGATGAAGGACCGGCGGAAGTGGTCGTGCGTCACTGGCTGATTGCTGCCAATCAGGGACACACCGCCCTCCTTCAGCCGGTGGAAAAGCACTCCCATCTCATCCTCCGGAGCGCCTGGCAGGGGAGGAGAAACTCATCAGAGATATTGATGTAATCCACATGCAGCGTATTTGCTCATGCTTTCCACACCGACAAGGAGGCAATTAAATATGAGGACACTTAAAGAGGAAAGAAAGAGATTCTGTAAACGCTAGTGGCACATTTGAGAACACTGGGGAGAGACAGGCCGACAACATCCTGAAGGATGGAGCAATCTGAAAGAAATTAAAAAGATCTGTCAATGTAACATCGGGTAATTCATACTCCTATGTAGCCCTTTCTGGATGTGTTGCCACACGAGGGCAATGCCAGACATGGCAGAAAACAGGATTTTCTCTCAGACCAACAGCCCTAAAAAACACCTGCATTCATATTTTGATAATGACAGCATTTCACGGTACTATTATATTATGATTATATTTGCTTTTGGCTTGTATGTCCTACCTAACATAAAGTTTGTCTCATCTCAAAACAGCTCTTTGGCTAGCTTTTACTTCAGCTTATGTCAACGACCGTTAGCATCCCAGCTAACAGCTGCTGCTGGAGTGCAAAGGCGACAACCAAACGTAAAGTTTCTGAGACTCATCAGCAATGATCAAAACGTCAATGTAAGCGCATAGGAAACCCCTGAAGTGTTTGTTATTGCTATAAATAATAAATACATGTTAAATTGGGCCAAATGAGCTGGTGGTGATTCTTTCTGCCACAGCAAGGCCTGACGTCATGGAGTTTTGACTGTGTTTAGGCCTGTGTAACTCTTCTGCCATCTGGTGGTGAAATAAAGCACAGTACCTGGACTCCTACTGCGTGCCAAAGGTGTAGGAGTAACAACTGCCTTAGTCTTCTTCTCCTTCTCCTTCTCCTTCTTGGCCCGGGGCAGCGTGTTGGACAGGGTTTTCTGGAGGACGACAAACAAAACATTAGAGCCGACCGGTATTGAGCTTCACCTGCTCATGTCCTGCCGGGAGGGATGGAGAGATTTAGCAAGACCGATGGAGAGACGGAGTTGTGATTATTACTTTTTTGTTTCTTCAAAACGATTAAAAGATAACTAACTAAAAGATTGGTACCTCTTTTAAAGGAGGTGATTGGCACCTATTCTAAAGATTTCTGTGTAGAGAGATGGTCTAAGACCCCTGCCCATGTCCTCTCTGATCTCCTGAGATGTTATAGGAAAAGGCACAGTGCCATTATCCTAGTTAAGGGAGGGAGCACCAGGTATAGAAAACAAGGGTGACAATATTTTGCTGTGTTTGCCAGACAGACAACGAGTGTTCTGGAGCTTGGGTCTTTCCTCACCGTGTAGATCTTTGTTCTGCGCGGAGAAGGAGAAGAAGATGCCTCCTCTTCGGACTCTGTCTCACTATAACACTCTGTCCAAAAACCCCCCCGAAAATATTAACCTTCATTAGAACTTCTATTCGTCCAGACCAGGTAGATTGCCGATAGCTGATATGCAGACAAAAAGACACAAAGCGTCATAGATAGAAAGGGTAAAAGACAGGGAAATGGACATATCGATATACAGGGTGAATAATAGGCAAGACAAACAAATAGGTCATGTTATTTCATTATCATCCTGGACCAGCACTCTGAAGGCCTCGTGAATACAGCTGAGGTCATCCATGTTATCGTGACCCAGACACAAACAAACAGAACCAAGGTGAAAGGAACAAAGAAAACGGAGACATAATCAAATCTTCATTAAACTGAAGCTCAACACTGAAAATGGAGTCCCTACCCTCTTCGCTGTCCGGTTGTCCTTTGTTGTTCTTCTTGTGTTTCTGTATGGCTGTGATCAGACAGTTGATCCACCTGGAGAGGAAGACCATGTGTTCATTCCAGGGCCTGTATTCAGTGAGTAGAAATTTGGATCTAAAAAGGCCCGGTTTGGCATTTTAGACCATATAAAAATATGATTTGGGGTGGTGTGGGATCTTGTTCTAGATTGGTACTCCTCTAAAGAAGCTCCAAAAATACAACACTGGACATCAAAGCAGCAACTTGTACTCACAGGAAATTGTAATAATAATAATAATAATAATAAATAATAATAATAATAATAAATGGATGTTTGTGAGTAAAAAGTAAAAAATATATTTCTGTTACAAAAATGAACCTCCTTTTGCCTTCAACCAAAACAATCTCTCAAACCTAGAGAGCAGTGGTCAGCTTGATTTTACAAAAAAGCATCCTAAAATCGTGCAAATTTACAGTAGAGGTTAGAAAACTCCTCAACAACAACACATCCACTATCCCTGTATCTGCACGTTGTTGTAGTACTGAAAAATCACCGGGAGGGGGCAGCGTAGACAGTCCTACATGCTCAACAGACGACAACCTCACCAGCCTGTAAACAAACGACAGAGCACCCCGACATCTTCACCCAGAATGGGTCTGAGAGACATCTCCAAAACCCGGCTGTACTGCAGAGCTGCTCACTCTCTAGAAATATCCACCTGCTGAGTTAAACCCAGTGAGATCTAGTTCCACAATAAGGGCTCATTCATCCAGATTGCCAGGCATCTCCATGTAAAACTGACCATCCTCCGGATCCTTGTGGTTTACATGCCTGACATTAAATAAATTAAAATGTAAATAAATAAATTAATTAAAAGTAATTTACTAGACTGACATTTGCTATGTCACCTACACCCACAACCCCCATGTGATCTTAACAGCTGCACCCACAAACCCCCTGTGACCTTCACAGCTGCACCCACAAACCTCCTGTGACTTTTACAGCAATGTTAGTGGACTCCTGCTAGTACTGACTACCAGCCCCTCTTTGGAACCCCCCCCCC